>CAIGRR010348961.1:0-17423 GCA_903798365.1 Fraxinus sp. 1973-6204 | reverse complement strand
AAAATTAGATTTTTAGTGGATTGTGATAAATTTTTTGAAATGTGTGGTTGAAAAGATGTCACCATAAAAGATGTGATTAATATTGATTGTTTGACTTTGACTTATATTAAAATCAAATTTTAACTCGACCCAAATATGCCGTAAGTAAATTTTCGAGGTCGTGATTGTTATCCTTTAGAAAATTATTGATTGAAGTTAGCATCATTCTCGTCAGCATTTCGTTTTTTACTTGTAAAAGGATCCTTCGAAATAGAAAGGATTTTAATAGAAATGTCAAAAAATTCTGAATTTTAATAGTAAATTTATAGATGTTTTATATAGAGGAATAATACTGGATCTTATGAAACGTGTTGATAACAATTAGTAGTAATTGTAAATATATATTTGAAATTAATATTAGACTTTCACTAAATTTATAAATTAGTTATAATTTTGCATCCAAATGGCCAAATGTAATTTGTATATATGTAACATTTTGAAAAGTAAGAAAAATATAAAGAACGAAGGGATGTGTTTGGTGTTCAAATATATATACATAGGGGTGTTCATAACCTTCACATGGGATGGGGTCCACAAAATATACATATTTTATGTACACCAAGAATTTTTCAAGAAAGAATTACTTCTCAAACTATTTAAACTTTCAGAAGATTTAGATGCCGATATTTTCGGGTAACAAATTGCAGTTGGATAAAATCTTCAAATAATTTGGCGTATTCTTCAACTCGCATATCTTATTATTTAAAATATGCATATTGTACGATATAAGATAAATTTCTCAAAAATAGAGAGAGAGAGAGTCCTCACCATTTTCCAAGGTGACTCTATGCTTCACCAAAGGGCCATTACATTCTAACCCTCTAAGACTTCAATTGGCCGCCCCTAGTGCAGAATTGCGACCCTTCGTGATTTTCTTACCATCCACCCAGTCCCACCCATACCCCAGCCCCAGATAACAATAGTGACCCTTTCTAGCTCTTGTTTGGTAGCAATTAAAATCAAAATTTTAATATATTTTGATAAAATATGTGATTGAAAAGTTGTGAGACCTCTAAAAAGGATTGTTAAAATTAATAATTAATTTTGATTTAAATTAAAATATGAATTTTAAGCTCTACCAAACAAGGACATAATTTAGTTATCATCCCCCCACCCTACCACCCCAGTTTGAGAACCGTGACTTTCTTCTTTTGTTATCGCTCCCACCTCCGTTTCATGTGGCTGCACGTAAATACGATTAATGCTATTTAGTATCACTAATATTACAACACCAATTTGGTGACACTAAGGATCCCTTCAACATGATTTTTTATTTTACTTCTGTAGAAGAACTTTCGAAGGAAGCTATTTTAATTTTTGTTTAGAAACTAATTTTAAAAAACACTTCCTCTTCTAAAAGGACTTTTAGAGAAAGCCACAATGGATCGACTTCATCTAAAAACTCTTCTAACTATTGAAAACACTTTTATAAAATTAGCCAACGAGTTCAAAAGTAATTCTTGAGTTTCAAAAATTATTTTTGACTCTTCAAAAGTCATGCCAAACAGATCGTAAGTGACATTATATGAGAAGTAGGGGCAGGTTTAGGGGGATTGGGCCAAACTATAGCTTGGTCCAGCTCCAGGCCCGTTAATATTTTTTAGTGAATGCGTAATTTTTTTTTTTTTTTATCCGACTTGTAGTTTGGTCCTAGATTCGTTTTTGATGAGAAACGTAATTAAATAAGTCACTTAATTTTATTTTTCATTGAATCTACCATATAGTATAATGTAAACTCATATTGTAACATGAGTGATACCGAATAACATTTTTCCATGAATACAGACACATGTTCAAAAGTCAAAACCCCAGTACCCCACCCCTTGTTTTTATTATATTTTGACTACTGGGATTCCCATACGCCACTTCTCATGCAAAGACTGTCCCTGAATTCCCACCCCAACTCCCCTCTTCAATACAGCTTGATTCATTTCATCTCACCTTTTACCTTTCCTTTGCCCATTGGTTCATGATTAATCTCCAACCCACAATTAATTAATTAATAATCTTGTGTTAATTAATCTATTTATGCTATCATGTAGAAGTGGAAAACTTGATTTTTTTTTTTTATCTAAGCCCCTGTTTGTTTCCCATTATTTAAGGTGAAAAATGCATTTTTTAATCGTTTTTTCTCAAAGAAGTGGGTTCTACTGTGAGACAAAATTGTTAAAAAAGGCGGCTGATCCATGTTGCAACGGTAAAAACTTGCATTATAATGAAAAACAAACAAACGGTAAGCTACATCTACTATACAAAATTTTGCAGTTGGTCTTATATATATAAGGTTGAACCTCAACCCTGAGGGCTCCCACCGCCCCGTTCCTAGAGCATTGTGGAGGAAGTAAATGGCGGGATGTGCCTCAACAAATCAGGGTACAAGAGCTGCAATACTGGTGCCCACAAAGAATCCAATTTCAAACCTTGTTAGAGGCAAGAATCGAACTCTCACACTGCGGCTGCCAACTCAGCTGAGACTACCTCACTCATATCCTTTGCACCACTGAGCTATGTCCCGAGGGGCTATATATATATGCCTATGCCAACATGTTTTTAGCTTAGAAAAATAAAACCATTTGCTTTTGTAGGATGATTCTTGAGTTATTATTTTACCATCTTTTCTACCACAAAGAAGTATATAATTGTTTTGCGTGGACACCCATGTCGAATTTTCTTGAATCTCAAGCACAATTTTATATCTTTTGGTATTGGATACACGACTCTTTGAATTATATTTTTTCGAAGGTCGAGTTTTGAACTTTATATCTTTTTGTATGGATTCATATCAATCTCTTTATAATTTGGAAAGTTAAATTATATTCCATGTATGATAATAAAATTCAATTCCTATTTTAATCAAGATAATACCAAATCAAATTCTAAAATATTAAACAAATAAAAAAAATTCGCAATAAGCTAGATTATTAACAAGTCATCAAGTTGAACACATTTGTCGCATGCATTTTTAAATGAATAAATTCTCTAACTCTCTAGATCAAAATGCCCTATAATTTTATATATTTTCATTTTTTAAAGAAAAATGATTACTTTCCTTGTACGAACAATGAAACATAGTACTAATTTTATTGTGTTCATAAAACCTAGATCAAGTGGCAACGTAATCATGTTGTTTATTAGAATGGAATTCTTTTACTAGAGTTATCTAATGGCTTCCTATTCAAACATCTTTTATTATGCATGTTTTCTTTAGGAAAATAACATTTTTTTTCTCGAAAAAATTACTTTGAGGATATATTCAAATAATAATAATAATAATTGGATATTTCAAGCACTTTTGCTATACAAACACTATATCTGACGATTGATAAATCTTGTTGTGTGTCTATATATATCGTTAATCATATATGTTCTTATCTAAAGACGTTATGCACTTTCTCATTACAAAATAAGAATAGCTCACGTACATAGAACTAGACAATTAATAACTTTCGTCATCTATTTTAAAAAAAAATGTCTTAAAAAAGAACATACGATAATGCAACACTGAATTCTCCAAAGATAGAAAACAAGTTGAGATATATTAAGAGAGATTTATTCGACGCAGTAATAAATAATTTAAGGGTGTGTTTGAACCACATTATTTTGGAAAAATGTATTCTGGAATAGTAGATTGATGGAAAATGAGTGGTTGAAAAATAAGGAAAAATTATTGATGTGATGAAAAATATTATTTTATTGAAAAATGTGTGGTCGAAAATAAGTAGAAAAATAAAAATAAAAATTTTAATATGTACCAAACAGGGGCTAAATATTGATATGAATGACTACCATTTTTTTGTTGACCATCTAAATGGCAATAACTTGAATATTTTCTTCCAAGATATATCATTCATAAATATTAAAACTATTCAATAATATGGAATGGGTGGTCAAGATTTTGTTTTGGAATTAATCTAGGGAAGTTTCAGCTAGCCTAGGTTTTGTCATAAGTCATAACATATTTATGTTAGATTTGACTACTCAATTAATCACCATTTTCCCATAATGATTAAAGAAAAAATAATATTTTATTTGTACATGTCACTGCATGAAAAGACTTTAGCTCCAAAAATATTTGGGATAATTGTAGCAAAAGTCCTAAAACTTTGAAACATTAGCAGATTTCTCTCAAACATTTGATTTGTTGCAACCATTACTTCTAACATTTCCAAAGGTTGCAGGTGACGCTTTTTGGAATAGTTTCCATCCATAATTCTGTTAACTGACCAAAAATTTAACTTTGATCACATTTTTAATATTTTAATATGGACAATGAAACATAGTACTAATTTTATTGTGTTCATAAAACCTAGATCAAGTGGCAACGTAATCATGTTGTTTATTAGAATGGAATTCTTTTACTAGAGTTATCTAATGGCTTCCTATTAAAAAAAACGCATAGACACACACAATCGTGTTCTTCCTCTCAACCCTCACCCTCACCCACTCCCACCTCAAACCCAAAATCCACACCGACAATTGCCATCGCCATCGCCACCTCCACCTCAAACCCAAATGCCTCATTAGAAGAACAGAAAGAAGGATTAATAAAAAATTTGGTTTTAACTTTTCATGAAATGCTTGAACACCTCTCTTGATCTCTGAGAATGTATCATCTTCTATTTTTGGTTTTTCTTCACTAATTAAAGGCTATAACGTAGCCTTTGGGTCCGTGGTCTCAGCTGGTCTACATTTCTTTGAATTTTTGGTGAACAGTGTTTGTTTGCTTTAGTCTAGAGTTCTGGTTTTGTGAGATGATTTCAGGATTCTTTAGTACAAAATCTGGGGTTGCCTTTTTTCTGAGAGGGTTGTGCAATGAGTCAATGACTCTTGTGGCTGAAAAACCTGAGCCCAATCGTTTGTGGTCCGAAGGAAAGCAGGCCTACGAGTTCGCAGGTTATCTGTTTTTGTGTAACTTGTACATTCAATCTTATAATCTATGAAGGTTTAAGGGTAAATACCAATGTCGTCAAGATCAAGTTCCGGCATTACCCCTACAAAAGTAGACCTTTCACCTTCCTATTTTGGGGTTTGAGGTAGAGGTTGGTGAGGGTTGAGAGTAAGAAGACGATTGTGTGTGTGCGCGTGTGTTTTTTTATTTTTTATTTAAATATTTAATGTGATAAATGAAAAATTAATTTTTGCCCCTTTTTAAAATATTAAAAATGTGATCAAGGTTATATTTTTTGTTTACTGACAGAATTGTGGATGAAAACTGTCCAAAAAGGCTTCATATGTAGAAAGTCTGCTAATATTTTAAAGATTTGTCTGTTTGAAACTTTTGCTACAATTATCCCAAAATACTTCCCAAATTGATATTTTACAAACAAATTCTGTAGAATTATTCTATATGATTGTATTGTTAAGCTATGGACAAAGCCCTCAGTTTGTGGCATTGCCATATTTAAAAATAGGATATTAAAGTTAGTACAATTGGGTGGTTTTATTGACATGTTTAAATGCTCGTTTTGACACAACTGCACGGAGTTAAAGAAGAGACGTGTTTGAAATATTCGTTCATTGTACTATGCATATTTGTTTATTATGTAAAGTGGAGATATATTGGTGATTCGTTGACATATTTAGGGCATGTTTGATAGAGATTAAAATATGATTAAAATTGAAAAACTAGTTGTTATTGTTAATTTTTATTAGACGAGTGAGACTCAATAACGATTATATTTTCAATTTTAATTAGATTTTAAGTTATACCGAACACGCCCTTAAAATGTTAGATTTATCAAAGATAAAATTAAAAAAATATTATGAAAGTGTTTGATGTAGATTAAAATCAGATTTTAAGTGGATTGTGATAGAAGTTTTTGAAATGTGTGGTTAAAAAGATGTGGGACCCATAAAAGATGTGATTGATATTGATTGTTTGACTTTGATTAAAATTTGGTCTAAATGTGTGAAATATTTGTGCACCAATTATGATTAGTCAAATTTATGCACTAAACATTTAAATCTTTACGTGATTGATGGTTTAATCATGGTTTCAAATGAATTTAGAACCGATTCAAGTCAAAATTTATTTTATTCCGAATAAATGAGTCCAATTTAGGAAGATATTAAAATAGAGTAATGCTATTCATTCTCACTGAGATTACAACTCCAGTTTAGGTGGCTGTCATTAAATTGTAGGTAAAATTAAATTAATTTCACATTTCATTTAACCTATAATTTAGAATCATCTAAACTGTGGTTTTAATTCCAGTGAGGATAAATAACATTAGTCATTAAAATATGTGAATGTATACACATACCTCTTTGAATGTATATGTATTTATACATGAGATCATGAGGTGTATGTATATATCTATACAATATACGTATATATGTATCTAATGTCACCCACAGAAATTAATTAATGGTTCAAATTACGAGGAGGGGTTTGGACACACGGGATGTATAGATAGAGAAACAGAGTCCCAACATATCTAATATATAACTCCCCAATACACAAAACATTTCAACACAAAAATTAAATTTTTACAAGCAAATTCAAGAAAGAAATTCCTTTCTTTTTCTTCTCTTAATTTAACTGCAGTAATCCATGGCGGCGTCTGTCGAAAACCGGCAGTTTAGTCGTCTTTCTTTTAAGCCGACTCCGGCGGCTGGCCACAACCATCACCGGTCCGACTCTCCCGTCCGCGGCTGCAATTTTCCGTCAAATCCTGGAGCTGAATTCAAAAAAATTAATGGTAGCACTGTATTTGATTATTCTTCCAGTGAAGATGATGATGACGACGAAAATGAATATGTAAATGCAATCAAGAAAGCAAACTGCGAGCTGGAACCTTCTGTATTTGATTCAAGAGATGAAGGCACGGCGGATAATTGGATTGAGCGCAATCCCTCCATGGTTCGACTTACCGGAAAACACCCCTTTAACGCAGAGGCGCCACTGACCCGCCTCATGCACCATGGATTCATTACTCCTGTTCCACTTCACTATGTACGAAACCACGGCTACGTCCCTAAAGCAAGATGGGATGAATGGACAGTTGAAATCACTGGGCTCGTTAAACGCCCAATGAAATTAACAATGCAACAACTGGTCGACGAATTTCCCAGCAGAGAATTGCCGGTGACTCTGGTTTGCGCCGGAAATCGCAGAAAAGAACAAAACATGGTGAAACAGACAATCGGTTTCAACTGGGGTGCCGCCGGAATATCCACCTCTGTCTGGCACGGGGTGCCACTGCGCGCCATTTTGAAGCGGTGCGGTATTTACAGCCGCAAAAAGGGTGGTCTGAATGTCTGCTTTGAAGGGGCAGAGGATTTGCCCGGAGGCGGCGGAGCAAAATACGGCACCAGCATCAAGAAGGAATTCGCCATGGATCCTTCGAGGGATATTATTCTAGCTTACATGCAGAACGGCGAAAAATTGGAGCCGGATCATGGATTTCCGGTGAGAATGATAATTCCTGGATTCATCGGTGGAAGAATGGTGAAATGGCTTAAAAGAATCGTCGTAACTACAGAGGAATCAAACAATTATTATCATTACAAGGATAATAGGGTTCTTCCTTCCCATGTTGATGCCGAACTAGCTAATGCTGAAGGTACATCTACGTCTATAGTCTGTCTCGTACACAATTTTATTTCCATACAATCGAATCATTTTAATTTTGTACAGCATGGTGGTACAAGCCTGAATACATAATCAACGAGTTAAACATAAACTCAGTGATCACAACACCGTGTCACGAAGAGATTCTGCCTATCAACTCGTGGACAACTCAGAGGCCTTACACGTTGAGGGGCTACGCTTATTCTGGTGAGTGGCTACCTGCTATTTTTTTTTTTTCCATTTCATCCCTAGTCCCTGTTTGGCGATAATAAATTTTAATTACATATTTTATCCACAATTTTTCAACAATATATTTCATCAACTTTTATCAAAATCTATTAAAAAAGTATAATCTTATTCTCCATCAAACTGGAGCTAGTCTCTTTGCATGTTATTGACACATATAGATATGGACTGAATACATCGTACTTGTATATTTAGTCCCCGTTTGGTACCATTAAAAAATCTTATTAAAATCTAAATTAAAGTCGACGATTAATTTTAACCACAAGTTTTATATGATCCACAATTTTTCAACCACGTATTTTATTGATTTTTATTAAAACTTCCTAAAAATTTAATTTTAGTCTCTACCAAACAGGGGCTTAATTGCTGGTCATGTGACCATCTTGCAAATGTCACCTTAAGCCCTTTTTAGATATATAAAAATGAGATTTTTATTAGATTTAAATTTTGATAAAAATTGATGAAATGTGTGGTTAAAAAATTGTGGAAGGGTTGAAATTAATTGTTGACTTTAACGTAGATTAAAATTTAAATTTTAATCGGTGCCAAACAAGAGCTAAATGTGTAAAAATAAAAACAAAAGTTTGTAATTTGTTCAAAAATGCGTGCTAACTTCTCTCTTAATAAATAATTGATTAAATAGGATGGCAAGACACCAAAAACCCCTAATGACCATATTGTAATGTGGACTCATTCAACATTAGAAAGAATCAACCTTCCATTTTTCAACACAAGACCAACTTTAATTATTTTACTTGATTATAATCATCAACTTTTAGATTCATAGTTACATAATGGTCCGTGTTCGATGATAAAGTTTAAGATTTTAGACGAGCAAATCTGTTATTGACTATATACATCGTGTGTTGTAACACGAATAGGTGGTGGGAAGAAAGTGACAAGGGTGGAGGTGACGATGGATGGTGGCGAGACATGGCGGGTTGCGACCTTAGACCACACGGAGAAGGCGAACAAGTACGGCAAATACTGGTGCTGGTGCTTCTGGTCACTAGAGGTGGAGGTGCTGGATTTGCTTAGTGCCAAAGAAATTGCAGTTCGGGCCTGGGATGAAACCCTCAACACTCAGCCCGAAAAACTCATTTGGAATGTCATGGTAAGTTTATTTAGCCTCCTACTCCCTAAGTTTTGCATAATTTGCTTGGTTTATGAGAAAGTCTAATTTAATCTTAAGTTACTTATTTTTAATTTCAAGCTTGGAGAAGATTTTAAAATGTGCAACATTTTCTACTTAAAACAATTAACATTTGGGAAAATAAGTGACTTTTGTTACTTACCCAAACATTCTCTTATATTGACAAGATGTAAGAGTTAATTTAAACAAACTTACCTAATTACTGATAAGTATTTATTTTAGAGCAAGTCTACACTTACAGAAGAAAAAAAAAATCAGAAATATCACAGAACACACGCATGGTGTGGGCCCCATTTTTTTGGGACAACATTTAATTCACATGGAGCCTACTCTCATGTGAGTACAAATTTTGGCAAAATAATTTCTGTACAAGCAGAAATTTTCTTTGTTTTATTTTAAGTTGTGCAAAATATAGACAAAAATCTCATTACTGACCACGTGCTGGCACGTGCCAATGTACTCTGTTTATGGTCTTTAAGGAGTGGTCCAATATTGAACTGCTACACCCTAAAATACAAAAACTCTTACGTTCAAGTACAAATTACAATTATGGCCACATTACAAAATTTTTGAACACGTGAATATCACATGATGATCACGTAAGTTAATATTTATTTTTAGTAGATAATTTTTTTTTGGTGAAAAAGTAACTATGAAAATCATATTTGAAAAAAATAAATATGTGATATTGTGCAGGGGATGATGAATAATTGTTGGTTCCGAGTGAAAACCAATGTGTGCAAACCACACAAAGGAGAGATTGGAATCATCTTTGAGCACCCCACTCAACCCGGGAACCAGTCTGGTGGATGGATGGCTAAGGAGAGGCATTTGGAGAAATCCTCCGAAGCAAATCATACCCTAAAGAAGAGTATTTCATCTCCTTTCATGAACACTAATTCAAAAATGTATTCAATGTCTGAGGTTAAAAAGCACAACTCACCCGACTCCACGTGGATTATCGTCCACGGCCACGTCTATGACTGCACTCGCTTCCTCAAGGATCACCCGGGTGGAACCGATAGTATTCTCATAAATGCTGGCACAGATTGCACTGAAGAATTTGATGCCATCCATTCTGATAAGGCCAAGAAACTTTTGGAAGAGTATAGGATTGGTGAACTGATTACTGGTTATACCTCAGATTCTAGTGCTTCATCTCCTAATAATTCAGTTCATGGCCCCTTAGGTGGCGGTCTGTACTTAGCCCCCATAAAGGAAATTTCGACGATGAGAAGCGTTGCCTTGGTTCCACGAGAGAAGATTCCATGCAAACTTGTTTCTAAGACGTCGATTTCTCATGATGTTCGAGTGTTTCGATTTTCATTGCCTGCTGAAGATCAGATTCTGGGATTACCTGTTGGGAAGCACATATTTTTGTGTGCTACAATCGACGATAAGCTTTGCATGCGAGCATACACACCAACAAGTGGAATTGACACAATCGGGTATTTTGAGCTAGTTGTGAAGATTTACTTCAAGGGAATTCATCCCAAATTTCCGAATGGTGGACTTATGTCACAGCATTTGGACTCTCTAAAAATTGGATCATTCTTGGATGTGAAGGGTCCTTTAGGTCACATTGAATACACAGGAAAGGGCAACTTTTTGGTGCATGGCAAACACAAGTTTGCAAAGAATCTAGCCATGCTCGCTGGTGGAACGGGGATTACTCCAGTTTATCAAGTTATGCAGGCTATTTTGAAGGATCCTGAGGATGAAACTGAAATGTTTGTAGTATATGCGAATCGCACCGAAGATGATATTCTACTTAAAGATGAATTGGACGAGTGGGCTGAGAAATATCCCGACAGGGTCAAAGTGTGGTACGTCGTCCAAGAATCTATTAAAGAAGATTGGAAGTATAGTTTGGGTTTCATCACGGAGAGCATTCTCCGAGAACACATTCCCGAAGCATCAGAAACCACACTTGCATTGGCCTGCGGCCCGCCTCCGATGATTCAGTTCGCCATTAATCCCAATTTGGAGAAGATGGGCTATGATATAAAAGATTCTTTGTTGGTGTTCTAGAGTGATACTTAAAGCCTTAAGGAGGGCTCGATAGATAAAATAATAAATTTTGTAAATATATTTTATGTATAACTTCTCCCTTGTATTTTTCTTCACTTCCAGTCCATTTTTTTTTTCCTACCACTATTCTATGCCTGGGTGCAAAGGTAGGCCATCTCGGGTTTTTTTCTAACTTATTTGTTTTTTTTAAAAAAAATAATGTATCATGATAATTTAATCTATGAAGAAATTAGTTTCATGTACATATTTCCATAGAATGCGTCTCAATTGCTTTTATTTTACATAATTAAAAAGACTAAATCCATTTGACAAAATTTATAAAAGCTCACACTTAAGTTTTATTCACATTTCCCACACATAAGGATGGCAAATGGCTCGTTGGCTTGGACAGCTCGGGCTCGGTCCGAAAAAGCCTGAGCCGGGCTGGCTCATGGCTTGGTGGGCCGAGATGAGGCTCGGGTGAGCCCCATTTTGGGGCATCGGCTTGAGCCGGATGGGCTGGCCGGTGAGACTAAAAAAATGTCATACTTTTGTTTTTTAATTTTCTTTTTAACTGTAATTTTTTTATATGTTAATATTTAGTTATTATTTATAATACGTATATATTGCAAAAATTTTAAATTGTTTTTAAAAAAAACTTTTAGATTAGTCAAAATTTAAAATAAAAAAAAAAAGCCGGCACGGCCCGACTCGCTAAGGCCTGAGTCGAAAGTTCGAGTCGAGCATAATTTTTTTGGCCGAACTTTTACTCGGCTCGATTCGGGCAAAAAAATTTCGAAGTATTTTTATTTGAGTCGAGCTCGAACAAAAAGTTTCGGCTCGCGACTTGACTCGTTGACACCCCTATCCACACATGTACGATCCACAAAATAAAATACCCATATATTAGTCCCAAATGGAGGCTAAATAACGGCTTTGTGTCTATTGCTGCCTTTGATTGAAATATCTTTACCAAAATTGCACGAACTTAAATTAATACATTTTTGTTCTTTTGGAGTTAAACTCCCATCTGTCCATATACATTTTTTTATTCTATAATAATTCTTATTTTTTCTACTTTATTGGGCAATAATTTATGTGGTTTGTGTATATTGTTATCTTTGAGACGTATGATGCGTTAAATGTTAGTTGGACAGTACCTTGAATAAAATAGAAGGGACGAAGTGCTCTGACCTCATTAAATTGGACCCAAACTTAATATGTTCATGCAATTAAATGCTATCCAAAACATATTTAAAGATAATGTTAAATCAATCATGCTACACAGACATTTGTTCATTGACAAGGATTTAAAATCACGGGATCTATAGCGTAACATCATTGAACAGTTTTATAATTAAATCTGAAGAGTCAAACCAACTTTCTATAATTAAATGCATTAAAAGGATTTCAATTTTTAATGGAGAAAAATAATACACAATTTGGAGGTGGGTTAGTTAAAATAAAAAATAGAGATAATCAATAAATATTTTTTGAGAGTAGTAAAATTAAGTGTTGAAGAAGAGTACGTCGGAATACTTAAAAAAATTTACTCTCTAAATTGTTAAATATGTTCTTTAAAAATAGTGAGTCTCTTGATGATACTAAATTAAGTAGAAGAAACGATCAAAAAATGATCACTTACCACTTTTAATATTTTTAAAAGGAAAATCTTAGAATATACATATAAAGAAGAAAATTATGGTGGCAGTTTCAACCCTTAAATCAAAGATCAGCCACTTTTAATATTTTTAAAAGTTTAACGGAAAATTGTATTTTTCAAAATAAAGCGGAATAAACTTTTAAGCCTCGATGAATTTTCCCAACATGGGTTTTGTTAGGAGTTACAAATTTTTAACACATCGAGTGTTGTTTGATCTGGCTCACGCCTTTTTCAAAGCAACGAAGTGGCTAACACTAGGTTGTTTTAACTCTCTTCTCTTTCAAAAATTTAATCGAAAGAGGTTTTAAAAAAAGTTAATCAAAAGAATAAAAAAAAAATGGTTCAGTGACACCAAAGGTAGTAATTTTCAATCTTGTGACTTTCCACAAGTACGTGAACTTTCATTATTCCTTTAATAGATAAGGAAAGGAACGTGTGCGGTTGCAAATGAGACTGAAAATCCAATTCGAGTTGCTTTATCGCAAGTGTGTGGACCTTATATAAAGAGCGTGAGAAACGTGGTGCTCAGGCACTTCAACATCATAGATAGCCACCGACGGAACTTAGCATGTTATTTATTGATGATAGTCCAAATGATGTTTCAAAAATTAAGAAAATATTATTTATCCTATTTTCAACAAGTGCTATCAAATCTCACCGTTTGATTCAGTCACATCAAAGAGTGTTGTGTTAGAATAGTAGTTCGATAGACAAAATGATGAGCCTTGCTATTAGTACATAATTTTGTGTACATCAAGGTATCCACCCTCTCACATGGGGGTGGGGCCCNAAGTGCTATCAAATCTCACCGTTTGATTCAGTCACATCAAAGAGTGTTGTGTTAGAATAGTAGTTCGATAGACAAAATGATGAGCCTTGCTATTAGTACATAATTTTGTGTACATCAAGGTATTCACCCTCTCACATGGGGGTGGGGCCCACTTGGAGATAATATTTTTTATTCAAGTTGGTCACACCCTCATGTGAGAGGTTGGATAACTTGATGTACAAAAAATTATGTACAAATAGATAAACTCATTATCGTTATGCTCCTATTTGAGCCACATTTTAATTTTCATTCTCATTTTTTTACTCATTTTTAATCACACGTTTTTCAATAAAATAATATTTTTCATCACATCAATAACTTTTCCTTCTTTTTCAACCATATATTCATCATCACATCACAAAAAAATACATTCTTTCCATTTTAATGTACATCAAACAGGGGCTATATGAACTCTCAGCGTCACAAAATCTAATGACATTTCAACTTCAATCAATCACATAAAACATGGTCATATTACAATAGTAGCTCATTGTTAATAGATGAATCTCACATTGGAAAATATCGAAAAATAAACATATATATAAGGATTCGGATTCTCATCTTAATAAGGTTTATACTTTAAAATAGAACCGCATGCCTTAGTCTCGATCAGAGGCAATTTTGCTCCAACAAACAATTTGATCCAATCTTTTGAGCCACATTATTTTGAAAGAATGTATTCTGAAATAGTAACTTGATGGAGAATGTGTGGTTGAAAAAGAAGGAAAAATTATTGATGTGATGAAAAATATTATTTTATTGAAGAATGTATCCGTACATGTGTGTGTGTCTATATATACTTATGGTAAATGCTGGAGCTTCAATGCACTGGAAAAATGTTGAAGCTTCAACTCGCTGGAAATGCTGGATCTTCAGCTCTCTGGAAGAAGAGGAACTGTTTAGTTCGAAGCTCGGGAAGAAATTTAGCAATGGCTGAACAATCTGAGATGCCGCGCCTGAAACTCGGAACCCAAGGACTCGAGGTATATCTCAATTTTTCTTACATTTCAGTTTCGGAATTGACTCATTTTGTACATCACATTAGATTTTTTTTTTTTTTTTCACTACCGAATGAATCCAGAGATCTACAATTTTTTTTATATAGATTAAAATCTGATTTTGATTTAAATCGAAGTCAAATAATCATATTAACCACATCTTTTACGAGTCGACGGCTTTTCAACTACACATCTCAAAAATTTCTATCACAATCTACTAAAAATCTAATTTTAATCCTCACCAAACATCATAATCCATATACTATCTACGTTTCTCGTGAATAAGCCTCTCATCCATAGAATTCTTGCAGATTGATATTGTTTTCTTCAAATAATGTATGATCTTAAGCCTCGGTTTGTGAAGAATTTATAATATAGATAGAAACGAGTGGTGCCAAATGGAAATCTCATTGCTTCATCCAACGACGTGTTTTCCTCGTAGGTATCAAAGCTAGGTTATGGTTGCATGGGACTTTCGGGTGTCTACAATAATCCTGTTCCTGAGGAAGAAGGAATTGCAATAATCAAAGAGGCATTTAATAAAGGAATTACATTTTTTGACACATCGGATGTTTATGGTGCCAACAATGCCAACGAGTACTTGGTGGGAAAGGTACATACTTTTGCTTCTTTTGTCATCGAAATTAAGTTGATGTGAACAACAATAATGACATTCTTTGGCATCAAGCTGAACGAGCTGAAGTTCCATTCCCTTACATTTAACTCCACGATAAGTTGATGTGAATGAGGGCAATAATGATTGATAGAAGTTCATCTATCGTCCCTTTAGTTATAAAAAGTTTGAATATGTGAAGAATTTTCTCTTTGAAAAATAACATAATTTGGTCTTTAATTAAACGATTCTTGAAGTTACATAAGGACAATTTGACAAAGAATTTGATAAAAAGTTGATGAAATATGTGGTTGGAAATTTGATAAGGTAATGATTATGTAAAATATGTAAATAAAATTAATTGCCCACTTTGACATCAACCTTTTAAGTTATCCCAAATAAGCATCTTTTTCATCATGAACCGTCAACTACTGATTCGAAAACCACCGTGAGCATTTTGTGGTCATCTTTGAGTTACTTTTAACTTAGGGAATTCAAATTTTGCAGGCATTAAAGCAGTTGCCTCGAGAAAAGATTCAATTATCTACAAAGTTCGGCGTAGTAGGATATGATGCTTTTAAAATCGTAGTGAAAGGTTCACCTGAATATGTTCGCTCTTGCTGTGAGGCTAGCTTGAAGCGTCTTGATGTTGACTATATTGATCTTTACTATGTACACCGAATTGATACAACTGTCCCTATTGAATACACAGTGAGTTTTTTTTATGTGTATTTATTTATTTATTTGGACTCTTATATCCATTTAGGTTAGTGGCTATTAACCACATTTTCTCTTGGCTTGCACTTGTTTTTCTTATAAGAATATGATTGGTATTGTTGATAAAATTGTTTTTGAATTACAGATGGGAGAACTTAGAAGGCTAGTCCAAGAAGGTAAAATAAAACACATTGGATTATCTGAAGCTAATCCAGACACAATAAGAAGAGCTCATGCAGTTCATCCTATTGCTGCTCTTGAAACAGAGTATTCCCTTTGGACTCGTGATATCGAAGAAGAAATCATTCCACTTTGCAGGTTTTCCTTATTTCTCAAATATTTTTGTCGTAATTCCAATTAATTATTACATTTTCAGCTAACATTTTGACAAATTGCTGTTTAAATGGGAACTTAAGAATTGATGTTTGAATTTCAATTTAATTTCGCACAACGTAAATTACTTGATGTCATTTTCCTCCTATGATTAACTTTACAATATTGAGATCCTATTTTCTATTATAATACTTCATGTTTTTGTATTTTTGTATTTTTTTTTTTTTACCTTCCTGAAGTTAATTTTACACTAAATATTTTCTCTCTTCTGGAATCATTGCTTCAATACCCCAATTCATCTTCTTTCCACTGCTACTCTTCAAGTTTGTGTAGCTTTTCATCTTATTGTTATCATCTCTGTTCCAAGATTGTCATCTCATGTAGTATTTTTTTTTATTTTTATAGGGAACTTGGGATCGGAATTGTTCCATACGGTCCTTTAGGTCGTGGGTTTTTGGCTGGGAAGGCTGTTGTGGAAAGTGTGGATCCAAATAGCTCACTGGTGTGTATGCATCTATATCTTTTAATTTTTAGTGCATAATATCTTCTTTAGTACTCCAAGATGATCATCTGAAAAGTTGTGTACCATCAGAAAAATCACCCAAGGCTTAAGGGAGAGAACTTTGATAAGAACAAAGTCATATATTTTCGTTTGGAAGCACTGGCTAAGAAGCATGGATGCACTCCTGCTCAACTTGCTCTTGCCTGGGTTCTTCATCAAGGAGATGATGTTGTGCCTATTCCAGGTAAGAATCTTTGCTTTAAATACTCTAGTAGAAACCATGTTGGACATATTCGAACTATCTGTTTAAAAAATTTGCTGCCAGTATAAGAATATTCATATCCAAAAGTATGTCAATGGAGATGCGAGCATTCTGGTGTTTTGATTATCTTAGTCCTTGGAACCTTAATATTGAACTGAACTGGAATTGTGACTTGAGTAGTAGGTAGAATTTGATAAAGTACGGAAAAATTAAAGTTTGTTGGAAAATTGTTATCGTTCGTAGATGCTGTAAGAAAATTTCCTTTGAAATCACACATGCAATGGATGTGACTTAAATGTATTTTATTATTATTGTAATCTCATGAATTACATTATTTTTAATGATAATCTATGTTTCAATCGTATAATATTTGTAGGTACGACCAAAATTAAGAATCTCAACGACAATATTGGGGCTCTGAAAGTGAAACTTACAAAAGATGATTTGGAAGAGATTTCTAATGCAGTTCCCATCAATGAAATAGC
>CAIGRR010348960.1:0-14793 GCA_903798365.1 Fraxinus sp. 1973-6204 | reverse complement strand
GAGGATTCGCTCTTTTATATTAGTAAGGATTATATTTGCATGCTTTCAATTGAGGATAAAATACTCTCACACTTTTGTTTTTTTTCTAAAAATAGAATGGGAAAATAAGTGTCATAATGAACTTTTGAAGAATAACAATTACTAGAGATGAGATCTACTAATTAAGAAAATGTTAATAATAAGAATGCATCGAAAATAAGTTGTTAGCTCCTCATGATACTTTAGATGAATAAAGCTACTTGTACGTACATCATCCTTGTTGACAAGATGTGATCGATGAAAAATCTTTTTTTTTTATTTTTTAACTGTCGAATGGTAACTTGACATGTGAAAATGTACACTATGATGTACACCAAACACTATTGACCTTAGATAGGAGTGTTTCTCATTGGATTTCTTGTATTCCATCATTTCTCAATTTGATTTAATGATATTGTTTTTCGCCTCAAAAAGAAAAATAGAAATTGTTTCTATTGTAATTTGTTATGTAAAGTTTATGCTGGATTTTGTATTTAGGTTTTTCTTTATTTCATTGATTTTTTGAAAAGTGATATTGTGAAAAGCGAATTTAAAAAAAAAAATAATAATAATAATAATTGATGATGTGTTAAATTATTTTTAATATCTAATTATCAATATACAACTGTATTACAGACAATAAATATCAATTTTAATTAATTAATTATAATATACACAGAATATTGCTTTATCACGATGAATCTCCATTTATGAATTGAGTGGTACCTACCATGTTAATTTAAAGATAAACAGGAAATTTTACAATGTTATTTAAGGATAAAATTATAATTAAAAAATGTCTTCTTTTCACACTTTTATATATTTATTACAGCATGTTTGGTAACAATTAAAATCCAATTAAAATTAAAAATATAACTGTTATTGAGTCTCATCCGTCTAATAAAAGTCAACAATAATTGCTATTTTTTCAATTTTAATCCGATTTTAATCTTTACCAGACTGACTCCTATTATTTATAGATTATAGATTTATAATTTATCAACTAGACCCTTTTAAAAAAACACGTAAACCTCGTAGTTCAATCTTATTCAATCAAACAATCGAAAGTACTCTTATTAACTATTTTTGAATACACGTGACTTTGTCAAGCTAAATTTTTTTATTTGTAGAAAATAAACATTATTTGCGCCGGTCTTTGTACGTTCTTCATGAGTATTCAGCAATTATTTCCAATTTGAACGCCAATTATTCATAACATCATTTTCTATTAAATTAATATACAGAACATAGATACACTTAAACATGACATAGAACCAGTAAATGAAAAGAAAATGAATAACTTACAAATTCTATCTAAAGTAAAAAAACAAAACAAAAGGTGAGAGAGAATTCTCAATATACACTGACTAAAACCCGACTTTGAGGTAGCGTCTCTTGTCATCCTCCCCAAGGAGGCGAAGGTAGAGTTGTTAAAATAGTCATGTATGGTTCCCGAGCATTGAAGGCACGCCATTTCTCTGAGCTTGTTTCAACTGTAACAGATGGGTCCTAAGACTGTATTCGTCCACCTGCTCGAGTAAATATAGTCAAGCAACCATTACATACAATATACATAAACGAATCTGAGTTTGAAGAAGGGTTATTGACTTGTTGCAGTAGTGACATGAGAAGACGTGTATATCACAGTTGAAATTGAAGAAAAATAAGGTTAGCCTATGGAGATGAAATTTTAATCCGTCTACGTAAAACGCCCTGCATACAACCACAGGGTTAACTCCAATAGAAAGGAGTGAAGCTAGGCATTTTATAACTTTCGTCTGAGAATCAATCTCGGTCCTAGATGTAACTTAATAAACTCTTCTTATTGTATATGCCTGCTAGATGACACTAATGATGTGTTTGAAAGGTGGATTATATGATACCAGACAATGTCAAGGAAGAAAAGTAGCTAAATTCTTGCCTATTGTACTGTGAGTACGACCTAATTCTCCATACCATACATGCACTAAAGAGCTCTGACTATTAAAAACCGACTTGTACAAGCCAGCATGTCACAACTCGACCACGGAAGTAGAATCAGGTCTCAACAATAACAAGACACCCTAACCAAACCAACAATAGGATGATTATCACTTTGGTGGTGTATTATCTTAACCGATACAATTAGGAACCGTTAATGAAACATCATAGAAAGTTAGAAACAAAAGTAACACGCTTTAAGCAACCACTATTTTTTGGATACCTGAAGACTAACGAAGCGCTCAAGTCAAAACATAACTATGAAAAGACACTTGACATTCAAGATATGGAATTTGTATATAGCTCTTGCTATTAGTTCATAATGCAACAGTTGTGTTGGTTCATAATGACTATATAAATGAGCAAGAGAAGATAAAAGAAAATTTAAGAATTCAATGTCATATTAACACAACACTTTTGTCACCTGCATTGCAGCTGTAGAAGCCATAAGTGATTCACATTCATCGAGCAAGGCTCTTTCTTGGGCTGCAACATCAGCAAGTTCAAAAACCAGGCAATTAATCCCTTGAACCTGTAAGATACGAACAACCAAATCAAATTGAATCATTTAACATGATCTTAAACAGTAAATTATTGGAAGGAAACAAAAGTGTGCACATGGATCTACTGGATGTGGAAATAGTTATGAGCAAATGAAAATTATTTCAATATTCAATTGGAAGTGCATGCAGGGCTTGGAAAAGCAAGGACTCAAGCCCTGAATTGGTTTTAGTAGTTTCTCCACAACAGAAACACGAATAATTTCAATTAAAAATAAATAAATGAGAGAGAAGGGAAAAATAGCAACCTCGCCATCTGCTTCCCCCCATTCCAACCGGTTCCCTTTCTTTATCCATTCCTCACATGTTTAAAATCATCATGAGCAAATGATGTTTTCAAAATTTTAGGCTTTGGTCTGATGGGACCATACCTCATTTGTCAATGATGTTTTAAATGAACGTGAAACAGGTAATTGGGTAACAATAAAAAGTAAGCAACCCACAAAAACTATCAGCTTGGCAAAAAGGTTGGGTTTTAACCAGCCCATCCTAATATCCTTTCGCCAAAGAGGAGATTAGTGTTTATTCTAATGGAAGATTTTTCATTTGAAAGACAATGGCTGACACAAAGAAAAAGCTGCATTTTAGGGCTGCAAGAGCCACCCACCTCACAGTATTGAAGGGTAAAGCCACAATACACAAGTTTCCTATATATATGGCTATGTGCTTGTCATACATCAGTGTCCAGTCCATCTCGATGAGTTCCGATTGGCGATCCATTAAAAAAAAAAGAGTGTTCTATGGATAGTGGCAGTGTTTGTGAATCACCATAATAAGTGAGTAAAAAGGTTTATTTGGGCTGGATCTGTCAGTGAACCTTATTAGAGTCTAAAACAATTATAAGATGGTGGTGGTGATGAAAGAACAGAACAAAAGAATTATTGATCTCGTGTTGACTATGTCTAGACTATGAAAAATAAGAAGCAGAAATGATCTCACCTGTGAAAGTACGGAACATAAGGAGAATCTTATCGACTGCATCACATCAACGGCTGAGTATATAGCTGCCTTAACAGTTTCAATGTCTCCCTGCAAAAACGTAGATTGGATAAATTATTGATTCTCATTTTCTATAAAATTGAGCCTCCAGAACTTTTCAACTGACATACCTTGGCTCCTCCAGTGAATGGAATATGGAGAGTGCTAACCCGCAGATCTTGGATAGCTAATGATAATGAGTTAGTGTGGTCCCTTTCAATAGAAGCCCACTCATCAAGACAGGTCAGCTGAGCAGGTTGTATTTGCATTAAAAATTTAAAAGATGTGAGATACAATGAAGAGACCCATGAATATATAAATATATTTAGACATAAATAAGCATAATGGAGGAATGTGTAAATATGGAAAGATCAGACAAACATCACCAAAGGGAATATGGTTTTAGTTCACGTTCTTTTCTTTGTCTTTCATGTTTCGATAACAAAAATTACATGGTTTAAAAATATCCAAGGCTTACGCCTCAAATCCTGCCTCGTTGAGGCTATCTTAAAACGCCTCAAAACCAGCACCTTAAATGCCATTTGTGAGGCTCACGCCTCAAGCCAACTGAGTTGTTTGCCCGTTTGCCTTGAAATTTTCAAACATTTAATTTTTAGCTTTAGTTTTTTAAGTTTTTTTCTTATAACCTAAAATGTTAAACGGGTCTTTCATTTTCATTTTTCTATCTACACGGAAGGAAAATGGGAAGGAGAATACGCCATTGCAAATTGCAATTGTAGGGTGAACACAAAGAACGAAAATAAACTTATAACGAGGATGATTACGCTGTTAATGGATCCCCAGAAGAACATAGTAGTGATGATATAAGAATTTTTTGAGTTGCCTCCACTTTTATTAGTAAGTTATAATTTTGTTACATGATTTCTAATTTGAGAACTTATTATTTTCTACTTCCTTGATCCATTTAATGTTTGTTTGTAGTTAGACTTTAATTTTGTTAATTAGTTTTATTATGGATTGTTTTGAAAGGATTTATGTATATTATGATTATATTTTTGTATTCTTTTTAGTATGGATTGTTTTGAAAGGGTTTATGTATATTCTGAGTATATTTTTGTATTTTTATATTCTTTTTAAATTCTTAAATAGTTCTATCGTGAGGCTTTACACCTCAAAGCTCCTCAAGGCTTACACTTGCCTCATGGAGATAAAACACATAAATATCCAAATTAGCATTTTTAAACATTGCAAGAAAGAAGATAAACTTATAATAATATATCTAAGAGAGATGAATTTATAAGATGATAAGCAGCAAGGAACATGACCAGTAATTTTCATAGCGGGTGGAAGGAGGCCAAATTTCATTATGAAACTACAAATATCTTTCTTTTTGTGTTTGCGGCTTTGTCCATAGCACATAAGAAAGCATGCAGCAGAGTAGCTCACAATATTCTATACTAATTCAGATATAGGCTTTTAATGATTAAAAAATGCTTGGGACTCTCATAGAATGTTTGTAAGAGGAGAAGGGAGAAAGAAATCTAATTTTAATAAATCGACTGATGACCGCAATAAGTAGACTGATGATATCATAGGAATCCACTTAAAGGGTGGTCAATGTTAATAATTTACATAATTAGTGGGCCAGCCACATCAAATTATTAAGAGAAACTACAAAGAATCACAAATATCTGTATGATGGCAATTGACAGGATTTGTTTAGTTTATTGCACAAAAACAAGCAAGAAAGGACACAAGTTTCTTATCTGGTTTTGTCATGGAATGTAAAAAGGTACATCATAGTGTGAATATTTTTATTTTATCATTCATTTGCTATCGCTTTCTTCTGCAGAGATAAAGATTATTGCTGGTTCTTTGTTGACAAGTAGAAAATTTAATCAACTTCCCCTTTCTAGAGGTCACTTGTGATGCTTTCAAATCAGACCATAACTCAACCTAAGAACTGAAGGCATTGCGGTCAAGTTCTTATTTTAATTCTCTTTTTGAAAATAATTTATTATCTAAAATCTGGTAACCAGGTCTTCCAACTTCCAATTACCTTTTCTCTAATAACACATTTTCCAGAAATCACCAATGTCCAGACCTCCTAGTCAAATCAATAAAAATAGCAATCAACTACAAATGCAAAAAAGAAGGCATATCTATGGTGCAAACACTAACGTCAACTTTTTTATGTGTATCACTAGTCAGAACAGCTCTCNTACCTTTTCTCTAATAACACATTTTCCAGAAATCACCAATGTCCAGACCTCCTAGTCAAATCAATAAAAATAGCAATCAACTACAAATGCAAAAAAGAAGGCATATCTATGGTGCAAACACTAACGTCAACTTTTTTATGTGTATCACTAGTCAGAACAGCTCTCAATAGTAACTTGACTATTTCATTATAACTCTATCCCTTACGATAATTAGGAACTCCTTTCCCTCCTGGGCCAGATTATTGGTTCTGTCATCATTTGCAAGACGCTTTAAGTTTCTTTTTTCCGGTTCATTCAACCTAATTACCCTCTCCTATAAATACCCAAGCCTATTCACGAAATTTGGGTGTGGTTGTTCATTGTGTCTTCTCTATAAATATTCAAGAGCCTATTCATACATTGAATTCATGATTTCACTCTTGAGTTTATACAACCACATATTTGGGAAAAAATCAAACCCATTGAATCTGAAATACCACCTACTTCCTATTGGTCATATGAAGGTACTTTCTCAGTTGAATTTAGAGGGTGCTGGAGGTTCAGAGAGGTTGGATTACAAGCGCAGGAAGAGCACAAGGCCTTGGAACAGGTTCTTGGAATTCCACTTGGAAGAGACGGACAATTGTAGAAAATCTTGGAGCAGGTCTTGGAGTTAGCAGGAAATAGATCGGAAAGTCTAGTGGAGTTAGCTAGATAGCATCTGACTGTAACTCACTTCATATTGCTTATAGTGGAGGTAACTGGCTTGGTCCCAGAGTTTTTACCCAATTGGAGTTTCTCCATCATCATATCGATGTTTAGTATTGATTTCCTTATTACTGCAGCAATTCAACATAGGATAATTGGACTGTGTTATAGAGAAGAGGCACAATGAACAACCACACCCAAATTTCGTGCATAGGTTTGGGTATTTATAGGAAAGGGTAATTAGGTTGAATAGGCCGGAAAAAATACTTCAAAACAGTAAATTAGGGTTTTTCAAATCAAACTGTTGCTCGAACGAGAAGCTGGCGACAGGCGAGCGACAGACATTCTGTTTTTGTCGCTCGAGTGTCAACTGGGCTGAGCTAGTGAAAATGCGGCATCGTGTTTATCCTCTTTTCTTGCTCGAACTCTAGACCTCAGAACCCAATTTATACAAATTGCACCCTAGGTCCTTGACTTTTACATCACGTTACAAATTAGTCATTTTATTCACAGAATTGCCAATACTAAAAACCTAACAACAACAATAATAATAATAATNCGTTACAAATTAGTCATTTTGTTCACAGAATTGTCAACACTAAAAATATAACAATAATAATAATAAATAACTAATTTCATTTATTAAAAATTGAGGTAGATTCCATCTCATTTCACTTTCGCATATTTATTGATTTCAGAAGGCGTCTTCTGCATCATTCAACCCTTGCAGACAAAAGATACCAACTCCCGAAATAAGCACAATAGACTTCTTAATGTGCCTTACTGTCCAATTACTTTTTGAAACGATATTCTGCCCATAATGCCCCAATTATATTACTGAATAACAACTAGAATTTCTATATCTATTGTCAGATGTGTCATACTACTGTAAACCCAGATAACAGATAAGTAGCTTTTATACAGTTTCTTGTATAAGTACATGTATGAAGTAGTTATTATACTTGTATATTTAATATCCTGCAGGCTTGAAGTACATGGTACTGAGATAAACATCTGCTATGTTTGCATGTTATTTCATCACAATGTGTCAATATCTGTTCTTCATTATACTTCCAGCATTCAAATTTCATACTATACATATGCAAAGTATTCAAACCCAAGTCAACTATTGATTAAAAGAAACTGGAAAAGAAAATGGGAAGAAATTTTACATTAAGAAAGACTCACTTGATTGTTCAATACGGAACATAGCTTCAACTTAAGTCTCAGCTGCTGAAGGACAATCCTTTTCTCAATTACCAAATCCCACAGATCTGAAATTGTCCTCCACACACGGTACAATTTTTTCTGCACCATCGAACTTAATAGTTAAGGAACTTGTAACTAAATAAAAAATAAATATTTCTAAATACAGAGAAGACTGATAACTATTGAAAAGCATATAAGTTGGCACCATAGCACAACTAACAAATTGTAGTGTCAGTGGCAATCTGTTCATCTAAGAGATGCACAACTTCGGAAGTTTGAAATCAGTTAAAGCAAAAGCAGGAAAAGGAAATCAAATGGGGTAGAGAAGGTAATAGATATATGCAAAACGTTTAAGAGGCATGGTAACTCTACAGAAAGATATTAGCTCAAACCTCTGCTTTTACTTTCTGACAATGTAACACAACATCGGCTCGGGCATTCGCATATCGCCATTGCAAGTGTCGATTATATAATAGTCGCAATTGATGGACGTCTTCTATTTGATTTGCAGCCTTCTTTCCTTTCTTAATATCAGCAATAAAACTGAGAACAGAAGTGGAAGTCTGAGGTTGTCTGGATGGGCTAGATGGTCTTACCCGAGCAGGACTGGATCCTCTAGAAGAAGAAGGATTGACGGCCTTTGCTCGTGAAGAACTGACGCCTCTAGACACAGAGGATGATGGGGGACGCGATCCAGTTGACAGAGATTGAGATCTAGTTGCAGGATTCAATAAAGGTGTCCTAACCAGTGAACTTGAAAACCCAAGCTTTTGCATCCGTAATGAAGTATCATCAACGGAACTACCCTTCATAGTTGCCTTTCCACTTTCATCACAGGATACAAGCATCAATAAGTCACTGGCAGATTTTTGTAAAGGTATACTTGCCCCATCCAAAGATAATCTTCTTAATGGAGGGGTAACCATACCTGAACGGGGTAAAGATGAAGTTTTGCTCATCTTATCAGTGAAATCAATACTTCTGTTTAAAGCATTGGATGGTACTTTCCCGCCTGTTCTGCTTGGCCATCGATGTTCATCCACTAGTCGACAATGTAAACTATCTACAGGTCTAGAATTCTCAGACTGATCAGCAGAAATCTTTCCTTTCAGCGGATTCCTCTTCCTCTCTGGTGTAGGCTTCCTCTCTGGCGTAGGCTTCCTCGAAGAAGGTGTTTCACCTTGCCTATATACTACATTTGAAGATGACCTCAAAGTTCGATCGGATAGAGTATGAGATGCTGGTTTTTCTTTCTTACTAACAGGAAGAGAGAAGGAATCAGATTGAAACGAAACACTTAGACTCCGCATTGTAGACGGCCATAAAGACTCCGGCAACCTATGGCCTACAGACTTTCTTGATACCGATAACGTTTCTGCAGCTGTATCCTTGACTGGTGTTGATGAAGATTGGCCAGATGGGGATGATGGTCTAGAAAGGCGCTTCCTATCGGCTGATACAGCCCGCCTTTGTGTTGACACGGTTGAGGCAGATGATGGCCTAGTGGAATTCGGCGAAGAGCTGCGTGTAGGGACAGACACTGCAGATGGAGAAGGTGACCTATACCTAGAACCAACTTCTCTAGTTCGGGCCCGCCCACTGGCTGCATTTTTGTTATCAGCAGGAACCAATGCTGGTGATCTAATAGTCTCTGCTGTTGATAGCTTCTTTAGTGCTCGCTTTAATTCACATACATCCATCCAAACAGTGCAGATTAAACCACATTGATATTCTCTTTTTACAAATAATACCTATAAACACACTTCTACACAGGCTTACATGAAACCCACATTTTATCTACTAATAAATGCATCATTTACCCCAAAAAGGAGATCCTTCCCGCTGCAAAATCTGCCATATTATTCAGAGAAAGTAGATTATTACAGATAGGAAAAAAGAAATGAAAAGAAAAAAGCATGGAGAAAAGCAAAAGATGATCAAAAGAATACATCTTTACAGGCACCCAGATCTGAGAACAAGAACAAATTTGATAATCTCAACCGGCGAATACAATTGGTTTGCCAAAATTATCCATTTTGCCCCTAAATTCAGGCAGATCACAGATAAAGTTGCAGCAAAAAGCAGTTATCAATCAAATCAATCGAGAAAAATCTAATGAGACCTATATGAATTATCTGTCACAACAAAAAGCAAATTGAAATCTATAACAAGTAGAAGAAAAGGTGGTAGAATACAATCCCTCTCTCAGAGTAGAGGGAGGATTGGGGTTAGGGGGATAGAATAACCTACTGGGATACATTTGTAAATTGTAGGATAAGAATAAGGCCCCACCCCAACCCAACCCACCTCATCCCACCCCCATCCCTTGATATATTTTTACCCTTTGTTCTACTCTTCTTTTATTTCTGGTCCCCAACCTTTAGTCTCTCTCACGGGAGTGCCATGGCTTGCAGGGGAAGAGCTGGAAATGCAACTCACGCACCCAAAGAGACGCACACACAACACTCATATTAAAGGCCCTTTTCATCTTCTCCTCTCCTCTCCCCGCGCCCAACTTCTTTCCTGAAAGGGAATTAGTTGAAAGTGATACTTTCAAATTTCAGACTTTTTTTGGATCGACTGGGTATTTTTTCCCCTAAAACCAATCAAGTAATTGTAATTAATTAGAATTAAAATACTTCCCAAAATCGACAACGCTTCATTATAAATGCAACTCTTAATTTCCCAACGAAAACTGGGAAACGCATAAAACTATGGGGATAGGAAACAAAGACAAGGATACCACGTGGAAGTAGAGATCGTGGCCCATCCCCACATGAAAAACTCACGCTACCATAAACATACAAAACATCAAAATCAAAACTATTAAATTATTATCTATGCTGATTTTTAGTACTAGTAACATCGTTATTTGATGAAATTAGTCAAAAAAATTGATTTCCGTATTGACATTGGGAAATTAATTTTGCGGATTCAGGAACAGAAATCAATGGAATCTCATTTTTGAGATAACAAAAAAATGAGGGTGTCAAGCAATTTTACATGAATAACATGCAAAAAAATGTCTGTTTATATATCAGATTTTGTTCCTAATTTTGTGAACATCTACAGATTTCACGTACTAGCTCCATACAAAAGCTTAAGAGAATTCAAAAATTACGCTGGCGAATTTTTCCACGGAACCTTCAAAATCTCCTTAAATTTTGCAAAAATGCAAATGCTTAGCTAAATTAGAAACAGAAATAGATTCAAAATTTCTACAAATTTCCAAAATTATATATATATAAAAGAATAATTCGGAAAACACCAGAATTCTTATCCAATTACAGTTCCCAACACCCAAAAAAAAAAAAAAAAAAATCCGGGGTAAAATACTTCAATATAACATAATTAATTTTAATTCAACCGAAGAAATATGAAACGGAATATAAAATAAATAAGGACCTGTATTTTCTGAATTTTGGTAAAAAAGCCTGTATACTGTAAAAAAATAATGATAAAGAATTGAAGAGGTTTCCATAGAGGGGCATTTAAACAGTGGCGGTTCTTTTACCGTGACGTGACTATTTGGTTGTTTTCTAATTGACGACCTCGCCTTTACTTGCATAGGCATGTGTTAAATGGATCGAGCACAACTTTTCCACCGTCAAATTCTACCCGTGCGATTTGAGCACAAGTTGGATCGCTTCAAAAAATGTAAGCTCATCTTGCCAATTAGATCGCTCTTGGATGAGCCGAAGCCTACTTGCACTTTATTTATTTTATTTTTTTCACTAAAAATCTCAATTTTTTTAATTTTTATTTATTTTCCGACGCTTAGACGAGTCAATACGAATCGACAAGTGGCTCACAAGGTAAAATTCAGATCAACTCGTGTGGGGCGAATCGAGTTGATGAGCCATTCGCGAATGGTAGTCACTTAACTGAAAATTTCAAAAAATTTACTGTAACAAAGAATGTTAAAAACTCACGTTTTTCTCTCTCTTTTGCGTCTGATTGGGTTTCATTTTCATAAAAATGCATTTTTTTTCTTTCTTATTTTCAATCACACATTTTTCAATAAAATAATATTACACGTTAATCCAAGATTTTTCATTATTTTTAAATCACACAAATTTCCAAAAATCACTATTCCAAAATACTTTCTTTTTTTCAAAAGATAAATTTAGGGGGTGTTTGACACCCATTTTATTAAAAAAAAAAATGTGTTTTTGAATAGTGATTGATGAAAGAATGTGTGGTTAAAAAGTATGGAGAATTTTTAGGTCTATGACGGTATGACCTTTGGTAGGTGATCATATTTTAATTACTTTTAATTACATAATTTTCACCCTATTTGAAAATCATTATTTTGAAACTTTTTTTTTACATATTCATTTTCAACCACGCATTTACACAATAAAATGTTCTACATGTAAATTCAAAAAAATTTCTTACTTTTTAACCACATATTCTTCTACAGATCACTATTCAAAACAGTACTTTGACCAAATAATGATCATCAAACAAAAGTTTGATACAAGTCACAATTACTATTTACCTTTTATCTGCACATTTTATTAAACTTATAATTACTTAAAATCTAATCTAACTGTGTACCAAACATGCACTAAAATGAGTTTGTAAAGAGAGACTAATTGTATTATTAGGATGCACGCTCTCAACAAACGCAAGCCTCATAATTAATTTGGCGCTATGGACATCTGTTTCCCATTTCATTCGTTTATAATTATTTATTTGCTTAAAAGCTAAAAATTGGTCCAAAACCATGATTAGTGATGGCTAAATCCACCTAAATGTATTGTTTGAAAAGCAATAATTATTACTCAATTTTTGTCTTTGAAATCAATTGCACTTATTATTGATCGTGTGAATGTCTCCAACCTATTACTCAAGTTTGTCATATGTCGCATAAATAGTTATTTTGCCCCCGTATTGGTTAAAATTTATTTATTTTAATAAATTTTGATAAAATTAATTAAATGTGTAGTTAAAAATTATAAATCCCATAAATGTGTAGTTAAAAATAAATTTTAAAAAAATTGAAGCCAAACAGAGATTTAGTCTATAAAAATTACGTGTAAGATGTCATAATTGTAAATGTAGACAAAATTGCTATTATATTGTCCCATTTCACCTCGTATTCTAAAACTCATTTTTTCCTCAAATTCAATTTCAAGAACTTATTTAACGAGACTCACAACTTTAATCAAAATATGATTACAAATTGATTTTTAGTCAAATCNGAACTTCAGCTTCTGAGGCAAGGACCTCGGCCCGTTTGACCCCCCCCCCCCCCCCCCTATTTTAAAACTCAATTTTTTCTCAAATTCAATTTCAACAACCTATTTAACGAGGCTCACAACTTTTATCAAAATAAGATTACAAAATTGATTTTTAGTCAAATCAAATCTAGAGCCTATTTGGTACGGCTTAAAATCCAATTAAAATTGAAAATATGGCCGTTATTGAGTCCCACCCGTCTAATAAAAATCAACAATAACGACTATATTTTCAATTATAATCTGATTTTAATCTCTATCAAACACCCTCCTAACATAATCTATGGTAATAAAATGAATTAAAAAATATACAATTATTCTTCATAATAATGTATGATGTGCCCAATAGCTTAGCCCAACAAAAAGCCCATATAAGTAAAATGAAAAAAAATAAATAAAAAGGGAATGATTCAACTCAATACAAACTTGAATTGGTCAACAGAGAATCGAAGGAGGCTGACCAAAAAAAGTTGGTAGGAAGCAAGGTCAACAAGGGCAAAATTTAGCTCGACAAGATAGAGATGGTCGAGCTTACAAGCCAAACAAGGACACAAGAAAACTAAGTTTAGATCTCCCACTCGACAGCAAAGAATTCATGCGCGAACATATTATTGCAGACAAATCCATGCAACTTAACAAACGATCATATCAAACAGAGTTCTATTCAAAATGAACAATGGCCCAATCAATAGATAAAGATGTGAAACTTGAAAAAGTTTTCATATGGACAGTCTCTGCAATACAAACATCAAAGGTGGTTCCATACATGTTCTCCGTGCTGACCACTCATCCAATTTCCCAAATACATAAATAGTTTCATGAGCATTGAAGACTTTTATCATCTCCCTCGTACAAGAGACATTCACTGGCTAAGCTGAGTGATCTAGCCATACAATGCCTGTCATCATATTTACATGAGAAAAAACAAAGAATTGAAGGAGGCTGACCAAAAAAAGTTGGTAGGAAGTGAGGTCAACATGGGCAAAATTTAACTCGACAAGACAAAGATGGTCGAGCTTACAAGCTGAACAAGGACACAAGAAAACTAAGTTTAGATCTCCACAATTTGTGAATCATCTTCTCCATCCTTGTTACTTTCGATTAGATTATGTCCCTGAGTTGCTCCATGGTTGTCGACATTGCTTCTCCCTATGTGCTCTGAACCAATTTGACAGGTACAAAGCGGGTTATGAATTATTTTCTTGAATTACAAACTGAATATAAGGAATTACAATAAATTACCGAGCATTTGAGAAGCTCAACTCTGTTACCATTTGATAGGATCCTCAGATTCGATGCTGACAAACAAGGCAATTGCAGAAATGATATTGGGTTTGTATATTTGTTTATAATTCTGTAAAGGATAGAGATATCAACAAGTAGAGCTGACTCATGAACCAAAACTCAAAACTCGGGCTCAGTTCAAGTAAAATGGATCGGGCTTCTTTTTTGCCCGAGACAAACCAAATTTTTGCTCAGCCAAAAAAACTAGGCTCAACTTGAGCTTTCAACTCAACCCGCTATTTTTTTTAAGACAGCTAACAACCTTGTTAAATGCTTTAACAGGTAGTTGTGTTGTACAACTGCCTCAGCATAGCTGCGTGTTAAGGCAACTAACAGCCTTGTAGTTGCCTTGACAAGGCATCTAAATAATTATTTAAAAAAAAAAAAAAAGTTTTGCATATATTTTTTATTTTTTTTACGCTCAGCTCAAAATGGGGCTCGGCCCGAACCAAACTGAATCGAGCAGTTTTTCATAAGTTAAATACCCGAACGGGTATTTGAATCGAAAATCGATTTGTTTTGTTCGATTCTCAAACTGAATCTAAATATTTTTTTATTTTTTATATTGAATTAATTAAATTTTTTTTATTTTTTTCTAAACAAATTAGCAATTAACTAATTTAGTAATTAATGCTCAAACTCTCAAACCAA
>CAIGRR010348878.1:0-10996 GCA_903798365.1 Fraxinus sp. 1973-6204 | reverse complement strand
GGGTTTAGGGTTCCTTTTTTTTTTTTTTGTTAAAGGAGGGCGTTACCTCCGAAATTTTATTAATATGTCCTCACTTATGGAGGAGGAATGTTGTGGTTATATGAGGAAATAATGAAAACGATAAATGAGGAAGTACTACTTCCCTTACAATGAAAATAAATGATGATGGACAAAAATAAGAATAAAGAATAAAAAAATCATATTCTAATGTTGGGCAGTCCATTTCTATCAATCTGTACGAGTGCCCTAACTTGTCATGATAGGTCAGCTGCTTCATATATTTGATATCGCTGATGATCCCAACCTTCTGCAGTAAGAGCATCAGCAACCTGATTCTCCTCTCTATAGATGTGGAAAACTGTCTGTATCGAATGATTTGATGTCTATGATCTGTCTAAGTATGCCCTGAATAGTCTTCTCTAGTGATGTAGTGAGTAGTCACTACAAAATCTGACTTAATCCAAATGTCTGAAAGACCGAGTCCTCTAGCTAGTAAAATCCCATCTAGAATAGCCGTGAACGCTGCCTCTAATATCATGTACGATCCGTATGAAGCTGTGAAAGCTCTAATACATTGACCTGCGTGATCTCTGATTATGCTTCCCCCGCTCGTAGGACCATCATTGATGCATCCATCAATATTGATCTTGACAAATCTGACTAATAGAGTGCCACCAAACCAAAATGGGGGGACATGAGGAAAGGGGTCCAAAGAAATACCAAAGATGGGTGCAAATGTCAAATCACATCGCTAATACATAAATTGAAACAGTCCTCATCATACGATAAAACCTCCAAATGATACGTCTGGCCTCCATGTTAATCCCCATATACTTTGCATCATTCATCTCGGTCTAAAGAAACCAAAATATCAGTAGAGAAATAATAGTATGAATGTGTCCACAAAGAACATACCGTTCAAAATATCGCCATCTCTGGAACCTCTATCTGACTCCTTCTCCTGAACTCATAGGAATCTAAAAATATCCCTAAAATGCTGCCATACTTAATCGAAAATGCTACTTCTAGTGAAGATGTGACTGATAGTCTTAGTTTCAGAACATCACTGGCAACGAGAGGCCAAGTTACATCCAATCATCATTTGAATAACCACATCTACTGGAATAAGGTCCTGTCATAATCTCCAGCAAAAGAATGAAACAGTAACTGGCAAAATAGAGCTCTATAGTAACCGATACGAATCCGACACTGACATCTCATACATACGAGCTACCATGAGGACTTGGTAGCAAAGCTACCATTCGATGTATCCGGCCAAACAATGTGATATGGGGAATCTGTACATAAAGGTATAGCCCCTATCTGTTTCGCCATAAGAAGAGGGAGAACATGTAATAAATGTCCTATATCCCACCCAGTGTCATCAAAAAATCATGCATTCTCGCATATTTGTGTTGTCGGTGTGGGAATAAGGATGCCACGTGGTCTCACCCATCCAACAATCATACTTAAAGAATATCTGACTTGCCCCAAGGTACTATGTAATGTGTGGCTCTGTCCGAAGCCCTACTAATTTCAACCTCTTCTACGTAGGAGAAGCTGAGTTGGGAACTGCTGCAAGTAAATGATGTGTCCCCATACAATACTTGCTTAGTAAAAAATGTGCCCAAAGTGATCTCTGAGAACAGAACAACCACCAGAGCTTTATAGAGAAAGTGTCCATCACATCCTGCAATCTCCTGAAGCCTAGACCACCCTCATCAATAGGAAGGCAAGTCTTCTTCCAGCTCTGCCAATGTAAACTTCGTGCCCGCTCCTTGGAGTCCCATAGGAAATGCGAAAAGATGCTTTCATGGTTTTTCAAGATAATCCTGGGGGCTGCATAATCTAAAGAAGATGTAATGGCATGGAAGAAAACACTGACCTCGGCAAGGTAATACAGCTCCCAGGTGACAAAAGTCGTGATGCCCAACTCAAAATCGTGTTCCTGACCTTCTGGATAAGGTCATCATAAATGAAGCTCCTCTTGGTCCTCTTAAATAAAGAGACCGCGAGATAAGTGAAAGGCTACTACTGGTGTCTAAATCCAGTCAAAATCTCCAAATGTCTGATCTGACTAATAGATGTCCGTTTGGATAGTATAAGTCCATTCTTGTCTCTGTTTACCAATTGACCAGGAACCCCCTCTTAATGCTCTAGACAATCAAGAATCTTCCTAATAGACTATTTCTGTCCATTGGCGAATACGATCATATCATCAGCAAATGAAAAGTATGAGACAAGGGTACTACCTCCATGCCGATAGCACTTACTAGGATACTTCTGAAACCTCTAAGTAAGCAGGCATGAAAAGTAATCTGCAGCGATGATGAAAACTGATTGTGAAATGGGATCACCCTATCTAAGCCCTCGTGAGGAGGGAGAAAAACTACATAGATGGCCATTTAGGAGTACAAAAATGACACTCCGAGATGTACCGCCTGATCCTGTCGATCCACATCTGATCAAATCCAAATGCCTCTAATATCCTCTAATACAGAATAAATAAAGCCCCAATCCATGCTATCATATGTTTTGACCATGTCTAACTTCAGCATAGTGTTACCCCCTTACACTCTAGCATCCAAAGTATAGAGAAGCTCCTAAGCTAATAAGACATTGTCCCCAATCGACAGCCAGGGATGAAGCCACTCTGTGGAGGAAAAAGTAATATGTGGTAACAGTGTAATCAACCGAGTGTTCAAAACTTTAGTAATAAGCTTATTGAACACAGTACATAAACTGATGGGTCTGAAGTCAGTACATCTACAAGCACCGTACATCTTAGGGAGTAATACAATAGTACTAACAGCAAAACCCCTTGGAAGATGGTCACCATCAAAGAAGTCTAAAACTGATCTGTATACGTCGTCCTAAATAAAGTCCCAGCAATGCTGGAAAAATAGGAATGGGAAACCATTCGGGCTGGCAACACTGTCAGCATCTATACTAAAAATCGAATCCCGTACCTCATGAATCAAATGGGGATAGATCATAGCCAAATTATCATCATCCGTCAAAAGCCTAGGGATGGAGTCCAAAGGTCGTGTAGGAGTAGAAAGAAGATCATGGTAGAATGAAATTGTCGAAATCTGAATGTCAGTAGGAGTAGCTGAGACTTTCCCTGTCTTCGTCCTGATGGACCAGAACTATCGCATAGAAATATCAAGTATTATGATTTCCTTCACATACCTCACGTGAACCGGCCTTTTACTTCCAAAAACCCTCATCTATAGGTAAAGTCCAGTTCAAAACTACCTGAGCATGATGTAGTAAGTCGTGATACTCTGGTGGAGGGTCTATATTATATACAATCTCTGCCTTATCAACCTTATCCTTAGCATCCCTCACCCGCTGAAAAACATCACCGAACACATGTCGATTCCACTAACACAGTCCATGTTTCAGCCTATAGAACTTCTCTTAGAGAGCAGTCATCCCCTTAAGATGGGTGGGGAATGACCACTTCTGAGAGACGAAAGCTAAAAAATCATGATGCTTCGTCCAACGTAGAGGAATCTGAAAGGTCAGGGTCCTAAATCATCATCAGAAACCCACTGAAGTAGTAAGGCGAATGATCAGATGAAGTTTGATTCAAGTACCTCACTATAAGCTGTCTACAGAACTCTGTAGCTGTAGAATTGATTAGTACCATATCCAATCTCACCCAACCATTAGTTAAAGTATATTGATTCCCAAGGAAACCATCTTCTTCCAAACCACAGTCTAACATCATATCAAAGAAAGCAGTAGTACCTCAAGTATTATGACAATTGCGCTCACCATCATGTGTACTAATGTTAAAGTCTCTCCCAACTAGCTAAGGGTCGTCCATATTGAGGGAAATATGTTGAAGACGCGTCCACAAATCCCTCTATTGACAGAACTATGTTGTTGTAGAATTGATCAGTACTATATCCAGTCTCTTCGTGACCCGACCATTAGTCAAAGTATACCGATTCCTAAGGAAATCAACTTCTTCCAAACCACAGTCTTACATCATATCAGAGAAAATAATAGTACCTCCATCACGAGTATTATGACCAGTGCGCTCACCATCATGTGTAATAACGTTAAAGTCTTCCCCAACCAGCCAAGGGTCGTCTATATCAAGGGAAATGTGGCGAAGACCCGTGCACAAATCCCTCTAGATAGTAGTATCACATGAAGCATAAACTGGAGTCACATAAATGGGACGCGCTAGTTTGGGATCTTCAACTCTAATGTGAAGGAACTGTGAATGATCATCAAAAACAGTAACAGTGGTCCCCGCATTCTAAAAAAACCAGATCTTGTTCTAGTCATTCTAAACTCCGGTATCAAAGTGCAGATATCGTCGAATATAATCAAATCTGTATTGAAGTAGAAAATGTTCCAATATAACCAAAAGATAAACCTGATGAAACTGTATAAATCTCTTTAGGCACCGATGGGTAGCTACACTAGCTATACCTCTCACATTTCATATGATGGTACTTATAGGGATATAGAGTGTGAGGAGGTTCATGTGACTAACTCCTGGTGATCTTCTTGCTCGAATGTGGAGTATTAGTATCCCTTGGGTGTTTTTACCATGTAACACGGACGAATCCGTCATCCTCTGACCTCCCAACCATACCAACCAAATCCTTAGTAGAGGACCTACGAAATATGCCTTGCAATGAACTTCAATTTGTAATGTGCTCTCCATATCTGATTGCTCAGACTATAGAAATGGGATAGATGCATCAACGTTCTATTGGCAAATAGGGAAAGCAATAGTGGTAATAAGTGCATATGTCCGAGCTGAAGATAGACTTGTAATTTGTGTAGCTCTAATACCTGTAAACTCTTAGTCATCTGGTATTAGTGGTTCTCGAACCATAAAATTCACAAGGGGATCAAAATATGAAGTATGGACGACCCGGACTCCTTAAGGTGAAGCCTCAATAGAAGCAACTATAGTAGGAACTGATGGTGATGACGAACTAATCTGATGAGCATCTGAACTTGGAACTGGCTGAATTGTACAATCTGTGGAACTTACTAAGGGAGCAGCTAATTGAACTTGAGCATGTGTCCCATCTGGAGTTGGTATATCAACCATAGCAATTGGTGGTATGGGTTGTAAGGTAGATTGACTATGATTATCTGAAGTGCTAGCAGTATGTTGTCATTGATGTTCTCTGCGGATAGAAATGCTCAACAAGTATCTTCTTACCCTTTCCCTTGTCTTTGGCCAGATCAGTAGGCCTAAGATCACAGTCCTCAAGTGTGATTGTAGTAGGCCGTGGTACTGGACGTGATCTAAAGGAATAGTGCTCATCAATATGCCAAACGTGTTTACATCGAAAGTAATAGTTTGGTTTTTTTATCATAGAGGACAGTCTGCCAATATCCACCACATTTTCCCATGTCAATCCAAATCCTATCACGAAGCTTATACTCCAAATTTACCTCAACACATACCTGAGCTTTACTAGGTCGGCGTAGATTTGATATCGCCTCATCAATGTAAAGCAGTACTCCAATTGCCTTAGCTAATGTAAATAAACTACTCTTGGCCCGAAAGTGAATGGGCAATAGAGGAAAAGAAACCTAGACAGGAGTAATAGGGGTCTCATGCTTTGGGCTGAAATCATCCATTTAATAATTTGCATCGGACATCCATCAATGTACAAAGTGGTATGAATAATAATTGTGACTAGTCATTCTCGTGCGCCAAATGAATCAGAATATGTGTAGCATCAATAAATCCTATCTTAAAATCACCACGAAAATCAAATTTTTGAAAGCTGTCATGTACCTTGACCATGGAGGGCTTAAAGTGTGAGAATTTGCCATAAGTGTGAACTTGTATGGCACAAATAGCAACTCCTTCTCCTCAGTAAAGGCAATAATAGGCTCCTCCATATGAATGAAGGGTTCCTTGGATGTAAGTCTCTGATCGTTGGAATCCTGTGGAGCCTGAAGGATAGGTGCAAAAGATTTTCTCTGGTTCCTTTCTGCTTGAGAAAAAATAGGTTTGCCTGAAAGGGCAGTAGCATATGATTTCTTATCCTGACTTTATGATGTCTGATCAACTGTTGGTAGCCTAGATTGAGTAGAACTCCCATAAGCAATAATTGTATCTCGTGGTACAACATGGGTTGGCGTGTAGTGCACACGCACAATCTGAGATGGAATAGACATTAGTTGTGGAATTGGATATGAATTAACACGATTGGCCTTATAATTATTGACTCGGGAAACATGAGGAACAAATGCGATGAGTTTCTTGATGTTTGTGCGAATGCACGCTTTTCAATGTTTCAATTCTTATCAAATTTGAAGCTAAATTCACAACCCCAAGGGTTTTCGGAGCTTCTAAGATCAATGAGAGGGATGTAATGACCTGAATCTACCCAAGAACTATTGAATTGGCTACCTCATTTTGCGTGCCATTAGGCACGGATCCTAAAGCAAAGTTTTTGACAAAATTGGACTCAATGGAGATCACCCTAGTGGTTTTCGAGACTTTCTGATAAATTGGAGATGGTCCCATGCCTAGAATCTGAGCAGAACGACATATTTCATGGAGGCAGATTGATTAAGGTCAAAACAAGAAGTTGATTGTGCAATTGAGGGAATCGATGCATGAATTGGAGCAATTGAATCATAACCCAAAGTTGTATAGGACTGTATTGGATTACCCATGTTTGAATTGGTGGATTGGAGCACAGTAGATGGACCAATTGAAGTGGGGTTGGTACCGTTCGTTAGCGTAAGAAGAGGGTGAAATGTGAGTCTAAATATGGGGCGATTTCTGGAGCATTGATGTGATTAAAGTATTACCCATGGATTTAAAGGCCAGAGGAAGACTCGACTGAAGCTAATTTGCTGATTCCATGTCTCGATATTCACGAATTGAGGCAGACAGATTAGGATTCGCGACTGTCGGACATAGCTGATAAACATCAGAATGAATCAGCGCATTATTTGTTGATTTTAGGGCTACTAACGGGAGTAGTGCGCGACTGTGGGTGTTGCCGGATGTGGGTTTTCTGGCAGAAAAAAAGGGTTCACGAGATTGGGTTTTTGGGGTTCGGTTTTATGTTGATTCCTGCTATTTTGTGGGTAACGGTTGGTTAGAGGTTGTAGATGAGGGTGAAGCAAGACTGTTGGTGGTCGGATTCGGTGGTCTTAGTGGCCGAAAGGTGGTTATGTGAGGCTCCATAGGTGGTGGCCAAAAATGGATGTTTAGGGTTTAATTCATATATAAATTCTACAAAAAGAATTGAATTAACATCACCCGAAACCACAATAATAAAAGAAATAGATAGAACTCATGTTCTCTTCTTGAATCTTGAAATCAAGCCTTGATTATTCAATCTTCGTGTGTTAATTGCATTGACTCTCATACTAGATTTTTTCTTTGCACTCTAAGGTGGTGTCTCTCTCTTTTGGCCATCCCTATTATGTATAATAGTTGTAATAATTTCATCTCAAAAAGAGTTTTGATAAAAATAGGAAACTGTCTGTCAGATCCATGAATTAACCTTACGAANGACTCTCATACTAGATTTTTTCTTTGCACTCTAAGGTGGTGTCTCTCTCTTTTGGCCATCCCTATTATGTATAATAGTTGTAATAATTTCATCTCAAAAAGAGTTTTGATAAAAATAGGAAACTGTCTGTCAGATCCATGAATTAACCTTACGAACGTGCATCATATGCTTCACTGAACATGCGCCATGGACTCATTTTGCTTTTGGGAATCAAAAAGGTGGGTGGCCGGTGCGCACTCGCCACCTTCAATTTTCCAAAACTGACATGTTGATCCCAACTTGTCTCTGATTTGCTATTCGAGTCCTCTCTTGATATAATTTTGGTCCTTCAACATACAATTGCATCTAATTAAGTCCAAGTATTATCCAATCTTCAATATGCTTCCCGAATTATCTTTTGAAAGCTCACAATTTAGTCCTCAAACTTTGAATTTAGTCCATTTTAGCTCATTTTGTCCAATTCCATCATTTTTCATTGTGTTGTGCCAAACAAACGAAACATATATATATATATATATATATATATATATAATCCGTAATTCATAAAAATCGATAACAAGTTGTTACATTTAATAGCTCAGATAAGTGTACAAAATATATTTATGAAATATTGTCAAGTTGAACAATCAAGACTAGCCAATCTTCCTTATATTGTGCACAAGTTTTTGTGTCCAATTTCTTCTGAAAATTTAATTTGATGTTAAATTAAATCTTTATTTAAAATAATTAAATATTTGTAGATAGTGGATTCTACAATCGAGAAGAGCGAAAAGATGGACCACCTTAAATTCTATGGAATTTAAGAAAGGGGAACAATAGGAAAGCAGTTAAAGATTCTTAGGGGAGGACATCGATTTGGTACCGGCCGAAGAACCTTTGACGGTAATGTCAATGGTGATTATCAAAATTATGAAAAGAAAGCTAGATGGAAAATAATAACCGAAATTTAAATTCAAAGTACCTTGTCATCAGACCAGTCGTTCTGCTGATTACTATACCATTTAATTCAAGGCACCTTGCAATAGAAAATGTTTATTCTGTTTATAAAAAGGTAACTATTGAGAATGTTTAGAACTTTGAACTAACTGATCAAATGTAGATGCTTTTGGGTTCGTATTATGACAGCAAGGATATGATTTAATTTCAAGTAGCATTGATCTTTGAAATGGATGCGAAATAAATGTAATTTTATGTAACTTTGAACGGTGAATTTATGGAATGAAAATATTTACAGTTTAATATTTGTTTATTAGTGTATTTTAAGTTTTATAATACTTTTAATTCACAATAACAATATATTAATATAAATAATTAGTGGCTCTTGTTAAAAATTGTAATCCAACTTTATGATGAATTTATTCTTGTTGGAAATTTTGAAAATTGGTAGCAGGTGTAGTAATGAAACGTACATTCCTATTTAAAAATGAGTAGTTTCATAGGAAAAATGTTAGTATTTAGCGACAAAATCAAAAATGGAATATTAGTATCTATATAGCAACAAATAATCCATTACTGATTTTAATTATTACAACTACTTCGAAAATGCGTAGGTAATTACCAACAAATTAGTGACAACCAATGTCGTCGCTAATTACCATCAAAAATAGCTATTGTTAAACACGAATAATCTTTTTTGTCAATAATATATCGACAGTCAAAGATATCCGTTGGTAAATTAGCGGTGAAAGTTTTATTATTTGATATGCTGAGGGATGAATTTCGTCATAAAGGCTATTAACTGCGAAATCAATCATCAAATAGAAAATTCCATAGCTGATGCCACATTTTTTTTTGTAGTGCCATATTATTTGTTGTTAAATGGTATACATTTATGAAATTACGAAATTCGACCCAAACTACACTTAGATGAGAGTGAATATGTGATTATGCGGAATTGAAATTACTTAACAATTAATTATTTTCTAGATGGTTAATGATGCAATTCAGATTTTCCTATGTTGAATTACCGCAATTATGAAAGTAATAAATGAACACAGAATTGATCACGGAGAAACCCCAATTAGGTAAAAACTCCGGGCACTTTGTCAGTCAACAATCAACTATAAATGATTTATAACTTACATTATATCATACTAGACGACAACATGTACTAACTGATCTCCTAACTGCAATTCCAACAACTCTCCTAGATTTTGTGCTCCTGTACCAACTTCCAACTGCAGTTTCCAAAACTATCCTGGATTGCGCTTTCCTGCAGCAACTCCTATCTTTGTGAAATCGTCTATCTCATTTGGATTCACAAAAAACACGGTGTTCTTCAACGAATGTAACTCCAGTCACCTTTCCTTGATCTTCAAAAACTCTGACAGATATGAAGGAAGCAACAATTTCGTATTTGGATTATGAGACTGATATTTTTCACCGTCAATGACAGATCACAATATGAATAACGAAGGTTGAAAGCTTAAGATGATGAAAAGAATATGAAAATCAAGTGTTTGCTCAATGATCAACCTTGGAAAAATCGTTCTGTGACGTTTGGTATTTATATGTTAGGTTAAAGAATGAATGGATTGGACAAAAAGTCTTAAAAAATGAATTAAAATTTTTTCGGACAATACTATCGCTCGAGCGAGGGATGAGCGATAGGTTTCTGTTTCTAACGCTCAAGTCAAACCTTGCCGATAGTCTAGCAAAATACTGCACCATTTTTCCTTCTTTTCCATTCTCGAACCATAGACCTAAAATAACACAAATTTTATCAATTGCACATTACTCCTTGACTTTTTACAACAAATTAACTTTAATCCTTTTTGTTCACAGATTTGTCAATTACATAAAATACATAACAAGTTACATAAATATAGCTCCTGTTTGATACGCATTAAAATTTTCATTTTTATTTTCAACCACACATTCTTCAAAAAAAGAATAATATTTTTCATCACATCAATAATGTTTCCTTCTTTTTCAATCACACATTTTTCATCAATCTATTATTCCAGAATACATTCTTCCAAAATAATATAGCTTAATAATCAATTTTCTAGAAAACTTGCCTCGGCTTCCCTATGCTCGAAACTTCAACTAAGGCGCTTAGCCGCGCTATGATTATATACACTTATATATATCATCAGTCATGAGACTCATGACCATTCCAAAGTTAGTAAGAGGTCCTATAAATGTTGACCCGCACTCCCAATAAGTACAAGATTGCAGCTACGAGTGCATTTTTTTTCTGGAATAGGGAAATGAGAAGATGGATTAATGTCCACATTGGTAAAACGTGTATACCCACTACTGTTGGTGTAGTAATAAAGTTGAGCCTAGTGGGTGGGTGAGTGAGTGGGGCTTACTTCAGTACCGTGTAAGCAGAGAGGAGTAAAATTCAAAAGTTGCTTTTGAGCTCGTTGGTTAATTTTATGAAAGTAATTCTTTTAGGGGTAATTATATTATCACTACACATTTTAATTACTACACCACAATTTTCTTATTTACTTAAATATTTT
>CAIGRR010348845.1:0-14591 GCA_903798365.1 Fraxinus sp. 1973-6204 | reverse complement strand
TGATTTTTGAACTTGGGTATTGAAAAGTAGGGATCCATGTAATTTCCACTAAACTAAAATAAGCAAAAATCCGATCAAATAATTAAGAGGAGATTACACAAAATCAGAATTTTAAAGTTACAATTTCAAATTTCAGATATAAACTTTATCTATACAAAAATCAGATATAATTTATTTATTTCATCTACCTTCTCTCTCTAAATCATAATTACCTAAACTTAACCCTAACCCTAATTTTATCTTCTTCCCCTCCATTCTCTCTCTCTTCCCCCGAAAGAAATAATCGTCGCAGTCGCTTCCTTCGCCGCCAGCTCTGTATTCCGGTCGTCTTCTATTCATAGCACCTCCACTAGGTTCGGCTCCCAAGGCTGCTCGCTTTCCCTTCCACCTTCCTTCCAGGAAGCCCTTGGCTCACCGCATCTTCCAGTGTCCAGCTGAGATGAGTTCGTGTGTGGGTTCAATGCTACCCTACCACAGTGCTACTGCCTCAGCTTTGATGACGTCGATGCTCACTGTCTCTCGCTGCGGTTACAATTGGCTTCCTGAAGATATCTAGCAACACCTGTAGAGCGATGATGGCGAAGGAGAAGTTAGTTCTCGGCGATAGATTTGGGAATTTTTTTTTGTGAGGGTTGTGGGTTTGGAGTGGTAGGCTGGTGGTAGTGGTGGTGGTGGTGGTGGTGGTGGTGGTGGTAGTGGTTTTAGTATTGAGATAATGGTTTTGCTACCAGTGGTGTCGATGTCAGTGGTGGTAGAAATTTTTTTGTTTGTTGCGTTTGTTGTTGGTGGTGGTGTCGATGTTAGTGGTGGTTGCTGGTTGTGGTCGTGGGGTGGTCATCGCAGTGTCAGTGGTGGTGCGGCTGTTGTTGTGGATTTGATTTGTTGATGTTTTTTGGATGACGGTGGCAACGATTTTGTTGGATATTGTTAGTGGTGGTGGTGAGGTGGTAATTGTGGTGGTGATTTTGAAGTGGAAAATGATAGTTGTTGGAAGTGGTGGTGCCTGGTGAATTGGGGTAGAGAGTGAAATTAAGAGAGATTGTGACCAATTATTTGAGATTGTGACCATTAATTTGGGTATTCTATGACTAAAAAATAACATGTGATCGATAAATTGTGACCAATAATATGTGACCTAAAAATTTGTGATTTGTGACCGATAAATGAATTGTGATTTATTAAATTTTTGATTTGTGACGGATAAATGAATTTGTAACCAAATTGTATACAATTGCGACCAAGTTGTGACGTATAAATTTTTTAATTTGTGACCGATGAACAAATTGTGATTTATAAAATTTATAAAATTTCTGAATTGTGACCGTAAAAATAATTTGTGATTTATAAAATTTCTAATTTATGATCGATGAACAAATTGTGATATATAAAATTTTTGAATCGTAACCGTAAAATAATTTGTGAAGTTTCAATTTTTTATTTGTGACCGATGAACAAATTGTGACCTATAAATTTTTGAATTGTGGTCATAAAATAATTTGTGACATGTAAAATTTTTGATTTGTAACCAATTATATGAAATTTATGACCAAATTATATGGAATTGTGACATTAATGTATTTAATTAATAAAATATATATATTTAATTAATTAATTTATAAATATAATTAAAAACTCTGAAATTCAAAATTTTAAACTTTTAATATCTTAAATTTGAAATTAGTAAAACTAAACTTCTTAATTATGAAATTTTCCCAATAATTAGCTCATCAAGTTCAAACAAGCGTGTAAAACATATTCAAAGTTCTTTTAGAAAGTAATTTATTCTCCAGTTGAATATTCAATTTTTTTGCCAATTTGAACTATCATGTAAAAAAAAAAAACTAGTCAAATACACTATCATGACACGTTTCTTAAGTTGAATCGCTAATGGGAGACGTATTTTATTTTGATTTGCATCTGACTTTTTTTTTTTTTTCCTTACCTAGGTGGAACCCCACAAAGTTACAACCTTGCGAAATTGTGGATTCTTTTTTGCTAGAACACCTCAACATATTTTGGTGGGAACAGAAAAGTAAATTTATATGGTCCACAAATTCATTAATTTGTGGTAGCTCCTCATGTTTTCAAGGATTAATGATACCCGACATACTTTTACGACAATAGCTCGAGGTCAAGTTTGTTTGACATTTNAAAGTAAATTTATATGGTCCACAAATTCATTAATTTGTGGTAGCTCCTCATGTTTTCAAGGATTAATGATACCCGACATACTTTTACGACAATAGCTCGAGGTCAAGTTTGTTTGACATTTAAACATCCAAACACTACGAGAGCCTTTCAGATTATACTGTTAGCACAATTTCCTCTCTTAACATAAGATAATCATAAATGAAAGGTAATTAAGACACACACACACACATATATATTGATAATCGTGGATGTCCGGACCAGCTTGCACACACCTCGACTAATTCCACGGGACCCTGAAATTTACGGTCGGATACTCACCTCAGTAGCCCTGAGGGGAATTAAGACATAAATATTAAAAGAAAAAAAAAATTTGCATAAATTTTAAAATATTGCTTTTTTCGAAATATATATTTATAAACCGTAAAGGTGTGGAGGAAATTGTAAAATAATAAATGAAAACATTAAAAATATGATTCATCGAGTGACTTTGGCTATTTACGTTAAACTCAGTGATTGTTCAGGAAAACTTAAAATGTTATTAGAAAATTGGGATCAAAGTCAACAATTAGGGTCAGTTTCGATCAAATTTTAATCAGATTTTAATTTAAGTCAAAGTCAATCAATTAATGTCAATCACATCTTTCATGGTTTCCATATCTTTTCAACCACACATTTCAAAAACTTCTATCACAATTCACTTAAAATCTGATTTTTATTTACACCAAACACCCTCTTAATTTGAACAACTCATAACCTTTCGTTAAAATTTGCTAAAACTTTTTCTAAATTTGAATTTGTGGAAAAGGTTTGAACCCGGGGCTAAGAGAGTTTGAATTTAGGGCCATATTTTGTGCTGACTTATATTAATTGTATTTTATTGGACAGCCTGTGTGTCCTTAGGACCTCTACAAACTTATGTAGTCCAATACCCCGACATTTGGCCTACATATTCCCCCTTTCAACAAACAATTCGTACAATTTAATGTCCAAAATTCCCATGATAGATATATCACAACCATCTTCTGCTATGGATTCAAATGCGGTAGCCACATTATTTTGGAAGAATGTATTCTGGAATGGTAGATTGATGGAGAATGTGTGGTTGAAAATTAAGGAAAAATTATTGATATGATGGAAAATATTATTTTATTGAAAAATGTGTGGTTTAAAATGAGTAGAAAAATGAGAACGAAAATTTTAATGTATACCAAACAGGGGCTGCATTTATTATCCAAATAAAATGACCTTAAAATTTTCTTTATGTTTTACGTATTATAATTCACGAGGAATACCTTCAATAAAACCATGAAAGGATTTTGAAATGACCATAAAGTTTAAGATTTTATAATAATGTGCGCTAATGTATGGTATACAATATTGCAACCTTGAGGAAGTTCAAGTAAAAAAAATAAAAATCCCAAACGGAGGCAGAATATGGCAATTTCTTGTGTCTAATCGGTCTTGTTACCAAAACAACATTTCCTCGTACTTTTTCTTATCAAGATTGTGTTTGGTTCATAAGTTTCTGAAATCTTTATCTTCAGTTGATCACTAAACTTGAATATTATTTCAAAGTTGCTCTCATTTCGACCATTTAAATTAGTTTGCTTATCGTCGAAGTTGATAAATAACTCGACTGCAATGTCACCAATTTAATACAAAGCCAATTTCAGTAATCAACATTTTCGTTGAGCACAGTTAATGACAGCCTGACTTGTTGCAACATGTGGGGACTTTTTATAAGATCTAACCACATGTTTGTGATTCCTTTGCCTTTAGGACCCTCAAAAGTAAACTTAAATATCAATTTTCTCTACCTTGGATTCGAAATTAAAACATGTGATTTTCAACACACATACATACACGCACGTTAGACACAATGTCGACGACTAAGGTAGACATTATTAAAAAGTTATCGTCTTTCGGTAAATACTTTTTACTTATAGATGGATATCAAATCTCCTTAATGCCATCAGTAAAACCACGTAACCATTTAAAACTTAGTTTCAACAAAAACCCTAATATAAAATTCTCATATTATGAAGGCCATCTTTCTTAATTACTATCAGTCACTATTATTTCTGATAACTGGGGAATATCAACCAGGAGAGTTAGAACTCTCATGGGTTGCTACTGGATTTTTAATGAGATTGAAGATCTGCCTTTTTCATATATACAAACCTGTACTTGCATATCCATGTTTTTTTTTTGCAAGCAAAATCTTGGATATGCAGGCATTGCCATCCACTGTAAATTACCAGTGGAAGGATTAAAGAGCTTCCAAAAGTGGTTTTGATTACTAGTTTCAAAATCAACCTTTTTTTCTCAGTTAAACAGAAATAGAAGATTCTTGATTTAGTCATCTCCCTCTAATCTATAGCAAGAATAATTCTGCAATGTTAGAGCTCTGGAACTTACATTCTTAAGCTTGATAGTGTCTGATTAAAAGTTCTTTACATGAAATATATATATACCACACTGGAAAAAAAAACTAAGATAAAATGCAAGAGCTGAGAAGTCAGTTTTGAAGAAGGATTGGAACTTGCAATTTGATTTTCATATATGACAAAAAAGGCAGTATATAAACACACATACATACACATCAAAATTGTCACTGAAGTGATGAACTTACTGGAATGATATATATCTCCAATCTGTGCATCCCATATTGAAGTGTAAAGCAGCCAAAATTTGCAGTGCATGATAAAATCATAAAGCTATAGCAGATCTCAGAGTCTGAAGCTAACCAAGGAGGCATCGAAAGGGATAGCATGATCCAAATTCATTCATTAATCTAAACTCATTTTGAATATAGACTTAGGATCAATGCGATCCCTTTGGAAGTCTCATTTAGTTGCTGTAATTACCAACCATTTCTCTGTCTTTGATGGGGTGGAGGAAGAAACACAAGAGAGTGGTTTAAGAACTCCAGGCTAAAGTCTTCACATAAAAAAAAAATGAAAAAATTTCTCTTCTTAGCATATTTTCTAACCAAGCAGACGCATGGACAAGGTCTTGCCAGCAGGTGGGTCAACTATCTCCTGTTAGAAATTCCCAAAAAGTTGGGTGGAAATATTATTGTATTTGATTGTTAACTTAATTAATATAATTTTTGGCCAAGGTCCCACCCATGTTCATGTTCTTCCGCAGTTCAAATCCGCACCAAAGTTTTATATGCTTATACTCCTAGGAAATACATACAATAGGATGGCGGAGCCAGGAATCCAATTCAGTAAGAGCAGAATTTAACTATGAAAAAACTTTCAAACAAATTCCTTTTCGAAACTGTGGAGATGGAATAAAATGAAGATATGAGGAAATGTCATTAGGAACGAAGAAAATGTCGGAAAATACGGGTCTTCCCTCACTGAAGGACACAAGCATTGTTTTAAAAAACTCGTTCGGAAGCAGTCGAAACTTGACCTTGTCACTTAGCCACGCTTTATACTTTTCTACGCCTAAATTTTGCCTCGAGCTTGTTCGTATGCATTTATTATAACATATCAATTAAATAAGAATATTCAACTTGAGTTTTAATTAATACTAAATTTTCAAGCACCTTTTTTATTTTTTGGTTTTCACTCTATTAAATCGGTCTTCTGCTTTTTCTATTCGACTATTGATGGATCATGAACTTAGCTGAGCTATTATCAACTTATTATGAAGCGGTAAAGGTTCGAATACAAGAAACTTCTTATTTAATAAAAATAAAGACTAGGTAAGAATAAATAATGCATCAGCGTATGAATTAGTGACAATAATGTTCAACAATATTCAGCAGAACGACTATGAAAACTGGAGCTTGCACATATTTGACAATTACACAAGTGAGTGACTGACTCCCCAAATATAAAAGAAAACGAGCAGAAACAGGAAAACGTAAAAATTCTATGAATTGTTGGACCACAGAAAACTAACTCATACCCATCCTATAATTGTAAAGTAGTAACTAAGTGTCGGGTTTTAACATTCTTGGATATCTGTAAATGTAATGCCAATTTAACCGCTATACAAGCAACATCATTCCTTTCTTGCAACTACATACGGAAGGCATGATTTGGACCCGAGTATCTTTTAATTTCATGCTTGTAGGAGGCGTTTATCACCTGTCAATATCCTATAACTGGCATGAGGGCCCTCAGATGTGTCTCGAATTGATACATGCCAACCCATGGCTGTCCCAATCTCTTCAAGTTCATCCATAACAGCAAGAGAATCACGAATATATACGAGTCCACCAGGCCTTAAAATCCGATCCATTTCAAGCATGATGGTTGAGATATTGCATCTGAGGTAAAGAAACAGAAAGAATTCTTATGTACAAAATATCTGTATACAACTAAAACAAAATGGACTACTGAAACAAGATCATCCATGAAAAGACACATGTACCTCTGCATATCAAATGCTTTCAATTGAAATGTCAAAAATACCTCTTTTCATCCATCATTAATTAATTTGAAATTCAGTTGTTATCGCCAACTTTTAAAACTTAAATGCTTCGAGTCGATATTGCCAATTTGAAATGCAAGTACTGTCTATGTAGCAAATAAAGATTAAAGAACTAGAGTACCTTTTTTGTTCAATGGAGAACAGGCCAGCAGCGTGCAGAAGGTCATAGGTTCTTGGGTATGTGTCAAACGGTTCACACCTGAAAAGTGAAGTGCACATCAATATAAAATCATCTCACGATAGTTCATTTGCTCAACAGCAGCAAACACTAATCCAAGCCTGGAACCTCCAAATACAATTAATGAGCATTTTGGGACACAAATTGTGAGAAGGTTTCAGACATCAAGGTCCATTTCCACATATATATCTCATCCTCCCTAAAATTGGTGGCATTTCTTTATTATTTATTTTGGAGTCCGGGTGAGCATGGGTTAGACAATGTAAGGAAGAAAATGAGCATGAATCATGCAAAATAAGGAACAAGTATGAAACAATAACTACAAGAATATCATACAAATGCAAGTCAAATTCATACCAGTCATGTATAACTCCAATAAGACCACGGTCATATATGACGGGCAATGTATTGGGTCCACTAACAGGGACAACGTTGAGAACCCAGCAATCCAATTGATTTTCAATCAGTGCTGCTGCAAATCTGCCAGAGAATCAATTGTTTAGAGTCAAATGACGGAACAGGAAAATTACCAAAATGCTTTTACACTCCGTTTGGCAAATTTAAAAATCAATTTAAAAGAAGAGGAACAGTAGAAGGTCCTATGAATGTGTGGATAATAAATTATTAGTAGTTATGAATGTGTGATTGAAATTAATATTTGACTTTGAAATTAATATTTGACTTTGACTGAATTAATAAATTGAGTTATAAATTGGTTGCCAAACAGAGGCTTAGTGATGTCCAATGTATAATATATAGCTGCATAACAAAATAGGAAGCAAAAAAGCAAGTACCCTCCAAAGCCAGCTCTCATATCCAACACATTTCTACGTTTGAACTTCTTCCAATGTAACACACGTACATAGCTTTCAATTATTTCATTCCAATATCTTGATTCTGCCCTGAAAAGCTCATTCCTTGACATGTAAGCATCAATCTGTACGCTCTGGAGCCTGTCTGGATGATTATGCAACCTTGCAGGCCAGGTGGTAATATTCGAGCCATATCCTTCCGCAGGCAATCGTGTTATACATGCCTTTAAATCAACATACCTAACATAATCAGTAACATCTATCAATATAAGAAATAACAAAATTTCTCTGTATGAAAAAATACAAAGAGAGCTCTTGTAACCCAACTCAGCTGGATGCAAAATTCAATCATCGGCATAAAATGGAAGGCAAAGACATTCATGAGCAACATTTTATAAATTTTAAAAAATTATTATGCACTCATTTTTGACAAATCCCCATTAACTTTTAGGGTGATTCTTCGCTAGGAAACCAGTCGAACAATACTATTACCGCTTGTAACTTACATTTATGTCATGCAATTTAGAAAAACAAATTTTCAATAATTTGTGGAACCATAGTTTGATAAATCTTTCAAAGAATCTATCGATTCTACACTCGTTACGTGATAAAAAATATACCAAACACTGTCTGGATCATCATCTGGATCACACAACTGTGGTTTGGTTCCTTCCTCGCGGCTTAAATAGCAGCTGTTGTTTAAGGGCTTCTGCCATATAGCAATGTATCCCTCCTTTTTAACAAGCTTCCAACAAAGACGATTGGTAAGGTTGACCATTTCTGGAAACGATCAAGAGAAACAGATTTATCAAAAAATGCTCTTGCTACTAGGTGGGGTGCCATCTGCTAAAGTTCAATTATGCAACAAACAAGCGTTGCTCAATTAGTTAGAATATGAAAACTTCAAAATATTACATTAGATTCAAAGAAATTGACTTGAAATAGGGTGAGTTACAGAAAGCTCATGAAACTAAGCTCTTTTTCACAGATGACCAGCCAAAAAAATGAGGAACTGTTTGACTCTCATTGATAAACTATTGCCAAAAGGATTTCCGAGTTGTGCACAATTTCAATGTTCTTTTACCTTCCCATTGCTCTTCAAGAATCGCTTCATGTTTATAAACAGGCTGTGCCGCCCAAGCAAAATATCCCCCAGCACGGAGAAGCCTATTGACCTCAAGTAGCAAGATCCCATCTTTGACATGGTACATCAAAAGATAAAGGAACAAATGAGAGTTTAACATCAGTAAAGATCATTTAAAGCAGTTGACCTCTCACTGAACCAAAAAGAGTACAAGAATTGAGCAGTGAAGGTTTAAATAAATAATGAAAGAAAATAGTACATGCAATATCATATGGCAAAGAAGATAGATAAACATGAAGATATCTTCAAATAATAATATCCTTCCCTCCCGTCCAGGGCAACAAGATGTTGAAATATAAATTGGAACAATTATTTCAAACCCTAACCCTTGGATTATTCATGAAAGACAACTGAACTCCACAATAACTAGAAACCCCCATTCTGGTCTTCATAATTAAGAGCCAAAATTACGATAACATTGTAAAGATAAAATGTACAGATTAATGGTCAACTTAATAGTTCGGACTTTTGAGATTGACAAGAGAAGTTTCTTTAACTAATTTTTTTGGTCATGGAATCCTCTACAGATTTATGGATTACAAGCATTTACTATGATCTCAGTTGCCAGTTCAAAGGATGGATAGATTTTTTGGGTTCCCCAGAAATCCTTTTATTTCAGGGAGCACAAAAATCCCACGAACAAAATCTCATTAGAGAACTATACAAAAACTTACAAAAATTTCAGTTGCAAATTAATTCAATTTTGTAAAATAGAGAAAAATAACTGGAGTACAATATGAATATGTAAAGATCGTGTAGAAATCACTGAACTCTCTAACAGACAATAATATTAAGATCAAATCATAAAATAGCATACAAGATAGGATAACTAACCATCTCGAGTCCAATTGATTCTACATCTTGAACAATGTATCAAATCAAATGCTTGACTTGGATACAATAATCGTCGTGTTGCAAAAGCCGCCACCATTGCAGGCACACCACGCTCAAGTGCAAATTGAATTTGGTTCTCATGAACGTCCTTTGGAGCTACAGATAAGGTGGTAACATTCCGCGATAATAGATATGCACCAAAACTTGCCACACCGCAACCAACATCCAAAGCTACTCGGGTATGGTGGCCAAATGCAATTTCAGGGATCATCTAGACAAATATGAAAATTTTAAAAGTCAAAGCCCATTCTCTACTTTATAGTTTTGGCAGTTTATGTAATCAACAGGAGTACCTTCTCAATCTGATCCAGATACTGATCTGCCCCATGTATAAATTGTGTACCACCTCCAGGAAACTTGAACTTGTCCTTGTCTATGACGATCCAATTTTGACCCCCTTTATCCTCAGCTAAACGTGCATGAGGAACGTTGCTAAACCAAACCTGCACGTTATTACAAGGAAAACCCACGAAACTTCCATAAACTGGTTCAAATAATAATCCTTTCAGCTATTCACACAAAATCACATATTATTCATTCAAACCATTTACATTTTCATGTTACACCATTATTGCTTCTAAATATAACTTCTAAAATTGAACCAGCCCACAAATAACCCGAGTCAATCATATTTTTGCAGAAAAAGCAAATACTTATTCCCATTTCTGTTATACAGTTAATAAGTATCAGTTCAAACTCCTTTAAGAAATAACATTTATGCATTCCCACAAAAGAACATTGGACAATTCATTCAAATTCACCACTTCATCACACAACACAATAAAAAATACCAAAAACAGATCTTATCCTCACAAAATAAGTTACCTCATCGCGGCTTTGGGGCCATGGAATGGGCGTTTGATATCCTTTCGGAGAAGGGACCAAGCAATTCAATTCCTTGCCCTTTTCAGGACAATGCCGCTCAAATTTTTCCCCTTTCTCTGTAGATTTCAACTGCTTGATTGCATCCTCGTTGTCCAAACAGGGAATGTACTCTCTCATACTCTCTGGGCACAATGGAAACTTGTTAACCCTAACTCTAACCTTACCCCCTTTGCCATTACTCTCCAAATCCGCCGTATCATTTGCCTTCCCCCAATTCTCCACCACATCCGTATCAAACTCCCCCACCTCAAAATCCTCCGCCATCAATCCATTCTCATCCACCACCCCCATCCTTTTCACCGCAGGAGCCGGCGGTGGCGGCGGTTGATTCGGTGGTGGTGAAACTGATCCTGTGGTTTCCTGTTCTTTGTTTTCATTCTTTTGGGCTGAAGAAGAGTCATTTATAAGGGAAGTGATATTGAAGAATTTACTGTGATTCGGGGAGAATGCAACCGAGGACGGTGGCCCAGTAATTTCATTGTGATCTGGTTTTTGGTGGGAGGAGAAAAAAACGAGTTGCTGTGAAGAGCTATCGGAAAAATGCTTGCCCAGGTAGAAGAAAACCACCGATACAAGTATAAATCCTGAGATTTTCACTAAAGTGGCGGATTTGAACAGATCTGCTGCCCCTCCATTGCCCATTTCCTTCATACTCCAGTTTAATTCTATGGAATTGCTGTAGATTCGTATTTTAAGTAGAATTATGCAAGTGGGATATAGCTTGAGAGTGAAGGAACTGTGATATTGAAGTGACTTAAACGTTGTTATTATGGTTTAGACGATCGAGGGAGGAAAATGAGAATGTAATGTGGTAGTAATTCCCACAATCACTTTTGTTTTTCTTGAATTGATAAGAACTTGAGGAGGGAAATTGGAAAAAGTTGTTGCAGTTACAAGATTAGACTGCATATTGAGGCTAGCAGCTAGCTAGGAAAGGGAGTGGCAAAAAATGACATTGCCATTTATGTTTAGCCCTGTTTCCGTTCCACTTTATTCAAAATGTACTTCTCTTCTTTTTTATTGCGTATTTTTTTGTGCTAAATAATATTACACGTAAATTTATAATTTTTTCTCTTTTTTTAACTACATTCTCGAAATATCATTATTCCAAAATACGTTTTCCCACAAAAGCTCATTGAAATGGAGCCCAAACAAGGGCTTCAATGAAAGACCATGGCTATATTGTTACGCAACTTCAAAATGTTCGTATTTTGTCACATTCTATCTTCAATTTTTATTAGGATAATTGGTACAAAATCTCTCAACCTCTATTTTCGAATACGTCTTATCCTTTCAATTTGGTGTTAAATCTCTCTGGATGGTGATGGTCCAAATTTAAAAGGATAATTGACACAATCTCCCTTAGTCCCTCTTTGAGCCACATTCTCATTTTTATTTTCATTCTTCTACTCATTTTCAATCACACGTTCTTCAATAAAATAATATTTTTCATCACATCAATAACTTCTATTTCTTCTTCAACTACATATTCACTATCATATTACAGAAAAATGCATTCTCTCCTTAAAATGTGCATCAAACATACTCTTAACATTTGCCTATTTTGCATAATACGCAATAACATTTCATTTTTGTGCAAAATCCCCCTAAATCACCCAAATTTTGCGAAATATAACATTTTCATCATATTTTTAAAAAAAAAAAAAAAAAAGTTTCTTTCATCTCCAACAACCCCCACTTACCTGTGTTACCTCTTAGTTCCTACAACACCATCACCCCTACACACCCCTTCTATCATGTTGAGTTCATTATCTAAAAGTTAATTTTCCTCCAAATTCATTTTTAATCACACATTTTCTCAATAAAATAATTTTACACGTAAACCTAAAAACTTCATATTTTTAACCATCCATTCTCTAAAAACTCATTATTACAAAACTCCTTATTCGGTAAAAATGGACTCAAACATGGCCTTTGGGGAATGTAAATTCCTTAATTTCTCTTTACAGGTTACTAAAAACATTCGTATAATAACCTATTAAATCGGTGCAAAACTAGTTTGACCTGCAACAAAAAAAAAAAAAAAAATGTTACGAGAAAGATAACTCCTACCCTTAACCGAGTGGAGTCTTCAACCTATTTAAATTTGTGTATTTTGGGTCATGCGATTGAAATCGTCAACATAAATATTATGCATGCAACTAAAAGTTGGAGTGCAAACTTGTCACACAAATGCGAAATTTAGGGGTGAGTTACCGTTGTTCGACCTTGAGATATAGGAAAAAGTTATATGTAAATGGTTTTGTTGTCTTGATTTAACTTGCGTGAAAATTACGTACGATTATGGTTGGGCAGAAACCAATCCGAAGAAGTAAAACCGATCAAGTCAACTCAAACCAACCGATTTAGATTGGTTTTTAGATCAATTGGATTGGATTCGGGTTAGAAAATCAAATTTTAGGTCAGATTGTGTTAGTTTTTGGGTTATCCATTAAAACCCAATCAAACTCAACACAATAAATAAAAAAATATAAAAAGGAAAATAAATACTTAAAATCAAAAACTTAAAACCTAATAATCAAAATTTTCCTCTGCATCATATCTCTTCCTCCTCTCATTGTTGCTTGTGCCTCGATTTCTCGACTCTACTTTTTGACATGATTTTTGACTAAACACGTGGATTGAAGGAAGAGATTTTGTATTGAGTTTGGATAATTTAACATTTTAGTATTTATGTTGAATTCATTTTATTCAATAGGTATAATATGCATATATTCAACATGTATTTGGATTGATTCAGTATGTATTTAATTTGATCATAATATAATTTATTTTACATATTTTACAATATTTTTAATTTATATTGTTCTATTGTGTATGAAACTTAACTTCATTGACCATTGATCCAACTACAAACGACTTAAGTCTTTCAAATCACCCATTTTAATGTAACTGAAATTGATCCAAATTGAAATGGTATCAAACTTCAAAAAAATTGATCAAATTCAATGAAAAAAGTTCCAACCATTAGGCCCATAAAAAAATAGTTCAACTTGAATTGGACTCGAGTCCAAACAAATCAACTCAATCTAAACCAACCCGATTTTGGTCGGTTTGAATTGTGTTGGGTTTCAACCATGAATGTGTTGGTTTCGATTTAAATTATTGTCAAACTGAATATGTTGAGTTGAGTTTGGGTTAGACTCAAAATCAATCAACTCAACCCACGCTTAGCCCTACGTACGATTTTAACATTTATATTAAGTTGTACATAAGAGAACCCTAGCCAAAGTAATTAACATGACATATCACATGCTCATACAAGGGAAGGTAGACCATCCCGTCCTTGTGACATTTAACATGCATGGTTAAGCCTCCCCATTAATTGATATATAAAAGGGAAACCAAACTCAATTAATTTAACATAGAACATAGTGAGAAACTAGAAAACCATTAATGGGGAGCAAGGAAAAGCCTAGTGGTTTCTTCAGAGTGCCTCTACACTACCCTAGGTACACTCGAAAGGACTACGAGGACATGCCCGAATGGAAGCTCGATCGGGTTTTGGCCGAATATGGCTTATCAGCAGATGGTGATTTGTCCTACAAGAGAGAGTTTGCAATGGGCGCCTTCCTTTGGCCTAACCTCGTTGAAACACCCAATAATTCTGCAAAGACGACTGCTCAACTTAACAGTATTCAATATGCTCTTCTCAAGAAAAATATATGAATGGTATCAAATAGTAATTGGACATCAGGAAATGTAATGCGTCTGAACTCCTAGATGATGAAGAACATACATGTTTATGTAAAAATGAATAATCTGGAAAATGTATTAGTTTTATTTTCTATCATGTTTATGTTAGTTTCCCATATCCAAAAAATGTTTATGTTAGTTTCGTATAAAAATATACATATTCAAGTTCAAATCTCCTAAGAGTTATTAGAGTTATCATTTTGCCGTCGTTGATTTAGCGAAGAATTTCAACCAGATGTTATAAATTGACCAACGACAAACTAGCAACGGAAATAATGTGTAACTGAAGAACGTTGGTAATGCCATCCCCTATGCCGATAATTATACATTGAGGATGACGCAGAACGGAAGTAACAAG
>CAIGRR010348818.1:0-19259 GCA_903798365.1 Fraxinus sp. 1973-6204 | reverse complement strand
GTCTGTATTTATTGTATGTTGTGGTATAATCGATCATTCTCAAGAGATGGGATTGTAATATCATATTTCCTAGTGAGTGTTTATTGGAGCAATAAAACAACTCAGAATGGCCCTTAGAGTGATATTTCTTCCATTCATGTGGTTTACTTTTCTTGCGTTCTTTAATGAGTTAATATTGGTTTAAGGTTATTGCATCTTGCTTGTTGATCATAGTTATCCTATAGACTCTATATTCTTGTTGTTGGCCATGTCCTGTTCCATGCGGTCTGGGAGGAATCCACCAATATCCATTATAAGAAACCGAAGAAGGAAAGAGATAGGACTGAGGAAGGTAAAGTCTTGCTACCAAATAAGATGCAGAAGAAAAAACAAGAACGTGGCCAACAAGAAGAATTTTTTCGTAGTAAAAAATTTGATTTCTTGATTTTAAAATTGTTGTGTTTCTGTTGAATATTTATTTAGTTTTGTTGTACCATTTATAATTAGAGGTGGAACGATTGATTTGTTTTATTCGGAGTTTTTTCCTTACAATGTTATGGATCAATGTTTAGAATGCTTGAATGTTTGCTCAATTATCATTTATTATAAGACGTTTCAACGTATCATACTGACTAAAGATAATTGTCTTCAATAGGTGGATTGTCTTATGGTTTAGCAAGTTCGCTTATATCAACATTTTTGGCTTTTTTTTTTTCTTGATTTCTAAACTAGTTATCCCGGTTTTTCTCCAACTCCTATGTAGTTCCGTTAATCCTTTGTGATTGCTTATTTTCTACCATAGATGACTTCATTGAATACGAGAAGGTTGTTGCAATTTCTTCCATATAGAGACGTTATATGATTGCTTACTACATTTGGAGCATTGCATACTAGACAATATTGCACATGAAAATAAATAGCAATTATTCGCCGCTACGACATTTCACACTATGTTGTCACATGGCAAACCATTATTTGACAGTTTAAAAAAGAAAAAATTTAGACCAACCATTTTTTACAACAAAGACAATATCAACAAAAGTGTAAATATTGAAATGTACGAATGATATTATCTTAAAATAATATAGAATCTAAGTTTGGTGAGCCGTTAATTTTTTATTTTTATTTTTCTTGTTGGGCATTGATTAGGACTATGACTTATCACTTATCAGAATTCGTTGGCACATGTGATTGCTATTGTATTATTGGTTAGTACACTTGCTTGTACTTTTTGATAATGCATTTCGGTTACAGCTGTGACAGAAAAAGCATCCAAGGGACAACTTGTACTGTGTGCTATCGTCTTACGAACTATGTCTAAATCCTTCACTTTCCCCTTTCTTTTTAAACATGTTTAGCCCATGTTTGATTTAGCGTAAAAAGTTGATAAAAACAATCGCGCTACCATGCTGCGTTACATCACTTCAATTGTCTACAATGTCATTGTAGAGATTTTTGTGTTTTGTTTTCCAAATTTTAATCAAAGTCAATCGAGACATATTTAGGATTGAACTACAAGACAGGCTAATACATAAAATAAAATTACACAAAAAAAAAAATAATAATAATAATTTACAAGAATTTTTTTAACACTAAAAGAAAAAATTAACAGGCCTGCCCATTCCTCCTAAATTCGACACTGAAGTCAACAGTTAATTTTATCATATTTCATACTACAACTTTTCAAACACACATTTTATCAAAATTTAATTTTTAGCTACAACATAAAGGAGCTTAACGTTGATTTGGGTCTATTACATAAGCAAAATCTTTAATCCTAATGCTACAAGGTCAGAAAAATCATTCTAGTTGTGATCATCGGTCTCCAAAGGCACAAGTTTGTACCCATTTTGTATAATCTAGAGTTGTTAAAATAAAAATAACCAAGTCTTTGAGACCTCACTAAAGTCCCTCTAGCCAAATAAAAAGCATAAGAAGGGTAATTGAATCTCTTTTCTACTCATACACTCAACAACAAGTCTTTATCATTACGAGAATTGATACAAAAAGCATAGGATTCCGATTGTCTTATCTTAAACTAATTGTTATCCGAGCTCTATTCTCTATCCTCTATCCTCAACCATGTTTTTGATAGATTTTGTTCGTTATTAACTTGGGGGTATGTTGTGTATTTGTTTCTCGTGTAAACTTTTACAAAGGAAGTACATGTTTTAAGTTCATTCGAATGAGACATAACCTGCTTTCCCTTCTCTCTTCTTGTTTCCCCATAAAGATGAAAAAGTTAAGTCCAATTCATTTCAACCTACTTAAATAAATGTGTCATGTGTGAGGTGCTATTTTTGCAGGTAGAGTTGCAGCCAACTAACAACAGTTTATTAAATATGGTCTTATAAATAAGCATTTTCTTGCTTTAAATCATGTAGATGAATGTAGCCTTCAAGTTAAAGAACAATAGAAAATCTCAAAAAAGAAAAATGCAAACAGCCGCGGTACATCAAAACATGTCCTATTCAGATCACATTCAAAAATGTCGTCGAGAAAAGGGATGCCTCTATGCATGGTTTGTCTCTCTTCCTAATCCTAATCAGCTAGTTGTATTTGTAAATCGAAAAGTTAACTCGTTTTACAGCAGGTTATTTGCATTGTGTTGCTGTTGTTGCTGCGCTGAGGCTTGTGAATGCTGTTTGGACAGTGTTTGTTGCTGCTGCATTTAAACTTTAAAGGGGTTTCACATTGTCAAAGCTTTTTACATATCCCATTTGTGATTATTACCAAAATATTGAATGAATTGGTACCTTTCTGCATCTAATTTGAATAAAGTTGAAACCTTTTATTGAATCTCTCATCTTAACGTTATCAAATGTTAAACTTCTCAAGTAATTAGTAGCTTTATCAGCTAATCAAATGTACAAATGAGATGTATACAAAAGCATATTGAAATTATGAACTATCCCTAAAATGCATACTTCATCGACATTATTGAACAGTGTAATGAACAATATTTAAACGCCTTCAATCTTACGAAACAAGCCAAAAGGATAAATCAAGCTTGATCAACATTTTGTTAACCTAAATATTGGTAAAGTTTGAGCAGCTTGAGTAAATTTGAACAGCAGACGATCTCTATTAGTTTAACAGAAATTTACAGTTAAAATTTTTGTTTTATATTTGCTTCATTTCCTCTCTGTAATTGATCTTTTAATTAAGTTATCAGAATAATGGTTGTCAGGTTATCACAAAAAATAATCATATCAATGTCTACGATCCAATGCTAGTACAATCTAGGAGGTACTTGATGGGACTAGAAGTACAATGACATCCTTGATCGTAATTTCCAGTTCGAGTACTACATCCAATGTGACAGTTTTAATGGTAGTAAACTAGCGTACTTCCTGTTTGGACCTGGTAATCTTTTTATCTTCTTTCTCCTTAAATACTTTCTAGTATTGTCGAGTCTACCTTACCAAACATTGTATAAGATCACTCTCCTTGAGTATCAGATGGAGATATTTATTGGGTAAGTTATATAATTTCTTTTTGCTACATCTTCCTCTAATTAATTAGAAAAATCAGAGATAAAGATTTACATGTATATTACATTAATACTAACAGAGCGATTTATGAAATCACATACCAAAGACCAAAGAATCCTAGCTTAAAGCAAAATCACTAAAATTATCAAAAGCATTGGCATTTGTATTTGCATTTCAATAAACAGGAAAAAATAAAAAAGAGAAAATCATGGATGCACTGACGTACCAAGAGATTTCATATGCTGATCACATGAAACAACACCACGAGAAGTAAGGCTGCCTCTATGCTTGGTCTGAACAAGAGTTGTAAATTGCAGGAAGTGTCTGTGCAGCAATGTTTTCTCCTGTTTTCTGAAGATATTTTTTTACTATTTTGATGCAGTTTGTTCGCCTCCTGTTGCTTCAAGACTTGTGAGTGCTATTTGGATGTTTGCTGCTGTAACTGCACCTAATTTCGTTGCATGGGGGGACTCTCGGGCTCTAAATTTGTTGGTCGGAAAAGTTTCTGCTATCTGTACAAATAAATAAAAATAATAAACATGAAATGTGAATCATAGGTATCTTATTTTATAGCTCTGTCCAGGATCTAGCTCATCCCAGGAGAAGGAACAATTTTAATAAAATCTGTCTCCAAGAATAATTTTCATGCTTTTGTCAGTCGTCAATACAATAAGGGCCTCTTTGGTCCCAGTACTTGACAGGACCGAATGATGGAATGGACAAGATTTTAGCTTTTTCTCTTCCCTCACGTTGTTCAGTACTATTCTATACACCTTACCAAATGCTAAAGCATTGTGATGCCTTCGTTTTCCTTAAGTTGGAAGATTTTCGAGTGAAATAGGCATTACTACCTAGAATCTTCATATCTTTTACATGATAATAACTATATCAATGAGAAAACAGAATAACGGATAAATGAGCATTTAACAGTACATATATTCCTTCTCTTCACTATGAGTCTATGACCTGATGATTCATGTTTACCTAATTGCCAAGGATGGGATTCCTGCCTTCATCAATTTCGACGACAAGCAAATGTTCGGGATTTGAGCCATTAGGTCCTTCCGAGTAGAGGGTAGGGAGGTAGGCCTTGTATGCTGGCAAATATCGTGAAACAAAATCCATAACCTATGATCACAAGACCAAGAAACAAAAAGTATTTAATTTTGAGAGTCAAATTGTATATCATGATTCTTGCAAGTATTAACCATACTGTCTACAAAAGAATACTAAATACACCTCCTCGTCAGACATTCCAGGCTTCCCATCAGCCCTCATAGCAATTTCCGCCTGAAGATACCCCACACGAGTAGTTAAATAATTACCACATGAAATAACATCTACAGCATGTTTTGCTAAGCTTAAGATCACTCATAAGTACACAAGTGATTTATAAATAAATGACTTCTTTTCATTGGATAAAATTGAAAATAATTTACTTATTTTGCAACTTTTTTTACTTTTAAAGTAAAAAAGTAGGTCATCCAATCATTTTTGGGAAGAAAAGGTTAAAAATAACTTTTATCTTTTTTAAGCCTAGCCAAACATGCTCTAGTGAAAGTTAGAACAAGGATAGCATCAGCACAACCAACCTGCAGTCGCCATTGATAGACACAACTGGGATCTTGAATCTTGATTACTATCCAAGAGTTGATAAACCTGTCCCATGCATCATAATAAGCTTCTAATTTTTTATTCACCGTCCCTAGCTGCAAAATTAAGTCTTAGAGTTAGCTTAATGGCTTTTGTTAGACTGAAATACAGAAACAGAAAATTTGAGGAAAGAAGTGACCACTTGAACCTGTGGATCAACTGCTTTAACAGCTTCAGTCAGAAGGGGTTTAAAACCAAGCATCCAACCCTCAAACAGTATAACCTAATTACCAATGCAATATATTTCAGTCCTGACTTAGCCCCTGTTTGATGCCCATTAAAAAGAGTTTTTTTTGGGAAAAATGAGTTTTGGAATAGCGATTTTTTTTTTTTTGAGAATGTGTGGTTAAAAAATAGGAATAGTTTTAGGTTTACGTGCAAAATATTTTATTATGAGAATGTTTGGTTGAAAATGAATTTTTGAAAAAATAAAAAATAAAAATTGGAGAACAGTAGACAAACCGTGGCTTAATAGGAAACACAGTAGAATTAACATTCAGTCGGTTCCGGGAATCACACCTACTATATTTTTTCTCTCCTTCAACCAGGATGGTTAGGGAGCAAAAAAAAAAAAAAAACAAACAAACAAACAAACGATTCCAGCAATAAATTAATTTTCATACCTAAATGTAAATACATGTGAACCTCATTACGCCACAATGATATGTTTTTAAAAAATAAGCATGAAAACAATAATGACCAATGTGCACACCTTCTTTAGTCAATCTCCCCAGAGCTGTTAGAGTCTCAATAGACAGAGAAAGATCATGGCTTCCAGCATTCCCACGAAACTAAGAGGTCAAAGAGTTGTATCTTTTCTCTATTCAAAAAACCTTTTCAAGCGAAATGCTCATATTGATCAGAAGGGTTAAAAATAAAAATACCTCCAAAAGTGCATTACTGGATTGCTATCCCTTAGTCTGGCCTGAAATCAGTATTACATTACATCTCAGTGGGAAATTCATAAGCTTGAGGTAAGGCTTGGCTGCTTTCTGAGTATTTACCTGATCTTCTGCTGTCATATAAAAATCGTCAATGGATATTGTGGCAGAATTCCTGAGATTAATGTGTCAGTATCTTCTCTTAGTTTTTATGACTTCATTTAAACAACCGAGATGACTCTTATTTTCAACAAACATCAACATTTGCTATTCTACCTCCCAGTCATTCGGAAGAGAAAATCTAGTGCAAAGACGAGTGTTGTTTTTCCACAACCTTGTGGTGCACTGAAACCAATCTGCATCAAAAATATTATAAACAAATAACCATGTCTACTTAGGCAATTTCTATTGTGTTTCTGGATCTTGAAACACTGTCCACATATGCAACAGCCTCAGACCTATCGCCAGCAACTTCAGAAAAAATTAAATGGAGTAGGAGGGTGTTTGGCTAAGCAGATATGTTTAAAAAAGTTTTATCAGTAAATAAGAAAACTATAAAACAAATAATATTTTTGCTGGCCAAAGTAGAAAAGTAGTTAATTATTTTGAAAGTAGTTTCTATCATTCAAATAAGTAACTTCTTTAGTTACAAGTAAAAAAAGTAACTTATCCAATATGTTAGAGAAAAACTTAATGAAAAATAAGTTTAAATTAATTTAAAGCACAGCCGAACATGCTCTAGAACAGGAAATAATTCGAACAATGTAAATATACCACTAGAGGGGGTATATCATCTCCTTCTTGAAACATAGAATAATGATGAGAAATTTCTTGTTCACACCACATGAAGACTGGTATGTAGTAATGGTAGATTCGAACTTTCTGAGGCTCAGTTAAAAATAGTTCATTGAGCTGAAATAGTCTACAAAGTTGAGATCCATATAATATCCACTTGTCAATAGACTCGGACACCTTCTCTGGGGTAAGGTTAGTCTGGCTTACAAGGGGACCTGTGCATATAAATTCAAAAAGGTCCTGCCCGGAGGAAACTTGCGCGGGCGTTGTAGAAAAAACTGAATGTAAGGGGCCTCATGTCCTTCCATTAGAGGTAACATTATCAAAAAAGGGCGAATTGTCCTGTATCCATGAACATCCGCTGCCTGCATGAACAATAATAGTGTTTTGAGGAAAAAGAAAAAGATAGTATTTAACAGATTTTTTTTTTTGAAAACTAAATGAAATTAAGGTCTCCAATCAGCATATCCCCATGAGTACAAGATATATAGATTGTTTTCAACTCAAACCAATAAATGGAGGGAAGGGGAGAGAGAGAGTGCGAGAGAGGATATTATAACCCTGTAGTAAAAAATTTGACTGGAATCATACAACCGAATGGCAGTTACCTATTTGTTGAAAGCATCAATAAAAATCAAAAAGAACACAAATATTTTTTTGTTCTTCAAAGCAGAGTTTTAATATTTACTAGTTTGGATTAAGAATTCAAACTCACTTGCCAAACAATATAATTTCTATGATTAGTTGTCTCATCTATATTTAACCCAAACCTGATTTTGGGACTTCGACACAACATGCTCGAAGTTAGCAATAGATCTTAGTGTCTAGAGTTCATGCTGACTCTGAAACCACTAGAACCTGAATCGAAGTCCTACAATGTCCTGGAACTGGCAATGGCTCGTCTCAGATTAATAATTATAGGAGAGAAAAAGGGTTTCTTATTCCGAGAGTTTAAAGTTCCCTTCTTTAACATAAGAGCTCACAATTTGCCACAGGTCATCTATTCCAATTTCATGGAGAAAACCAAAATTCAATGAGAACTGCTTTGTTCAAAAAAGTTGTTTTCTGTCTTATCTTTTCAATTTGATGACGGCAGGAAGCTAGAGTTCAATCCAACTTAATAATTAAAGAGNACATAAGAGCTCACAATTTGCCACAGGTCATCTATTCCAATTTCATGGAGAAAACCAAAATTCAATGAGAACTGCTTTGTTCAAAAAAGTTGTTTTCTGTCTTATCTTTTCAATTTGATGACGGCAGGAAGCTAGAGTTCAATCCAACTTAATAATTAAAGAGAAAATAACAGTATAACAACATAAGAAACAAAATGCATCCAAATTTCTGAAAAAAAAAAAAAAATACAAACTAAACAAACCTGTTGAGTTAAAATCCCTAATTTTTTTATCTTTTCAGTTAAATAAACCATTTCTCACTAATGAGTCGTGCTTTCTATAGAATCAAACAGAAATATGAAAATATTTGCAAGAAGCTGAAGTAACAATCAAAATCCAACATTTACTTCAGCAACTCCAGACTAATTCAAACATAAAATTGCATCCAAAAAGTACAGAATAATCAAAATAAAAATATAATATAATCCAAACGAGAATCGAAAATTTACCCCCCAGCCCGGCCAGAAAAAAGAGCTTCGTATATCACCTGATAAATGCGTTCGCTGAGGAAACATTTGAGGCGTCGAGAGCTTCGATTTAGCTGTTGCCGTTGTTCTTCCACATTTACATATAGAATTAGATACCGACGCATATTTTTGACAAATTGTGTTAATATTATTATTATATTTACAGATAAATGGTTGAGTAGAGGATGTCGTCAGCTGCCATGGATTTGGGGGCTGGGATAATATATTCAACGCCGCCATTGTCGATTTCTCTCTCTCTAAAATTGCGGGAGAATCCAAGTTATGTGATAACGGTTAAATTGATCAATTCTCAATTAGCTTGGGTCGGCTTAGGAAGAGTCGGACCTTTGCCACGTAGATAATACGGGGGAAAATTTCAATAGAAGTCACTCAATTTCCAAGCTTGTTTCATGTTGGTGCAAATTACATTTTAATTTCAAATTATTGTTAACTAATACATCCATTAAAGATGAAACAAATAAACAATGAATGAGGGTTTGGAGCATTGTGTTACTCCGTTTAACAAGATTAACCTTTTAAAATAAACCACAAATTTTAGTATGATTTCAAACACTATTAAGTTCATATGAGCAATTCGATTTGTCTAAATCTCAAAAGGGCATTCGAATTTTAAGATCGATGCTCAAACATGTCACCATCTTAGATGTGCATGTTAAGAATAATAACAAGATCCATATTTTAATATGAACCCAAGTTTAAATCACTATAAAAATTGATAAAATTCCTAGCCTGACTAATGGACATTTATATCATTTGCTACAATGAAAGGTGCACTCTTTCAGTGTTTGTTTGACGAAGCACTTTTGATAAAAGTTGATGAGATGCATGTTGAGAATTTGATAAATTATAAGTTGAGTGATTAAATTGAAATTAAGTCCAATTTTATAAAAATGGTAGGTTAGCTTTTCTTAAAGAACAATAAAAATAATGAAGAGAAGACGTCACCAAAAAATTAGAAATTATGCTTGAAATCTTAAATATTGAATGAAATCCCTTATTGTAGCTCTCTTCTTTGCTCTTCAATGGTATTTTTCTCCCTAAAAATGCGTCCCCCCCTCTTTTTGGACGAGATTAGGGTTATATAGGTCGTCAAAGTATCCTACCATAAGAGATTGATTCGAATAAGGAAATCAGAAAATTCGCGCCCAGAATGAATCACATGGTTATAAAAATTTTGCACTATTCATCTCATGTTGGTGCTTGGGCGATTGCATGAACTTTCTACCATGCGACTGCATGGTAGAAATTATTTCGCCATTTGGTTCACTTTGGTCTCCAAACTTTATTTCATTTACCCTTTGGTCTTGCTTCCTTCTCCTTCTCCTTCTAACATTCCATGACATCACAATGTGTTACTTGGCTCAATTTCATGCTTGTTTCGCCATTCGGGTCATCTTCTGAATAATTGCATTTTGATCCCCCGAAGTCTCATTTTCTTCCAATCTAGTCCTTTTTCGCTTGTTTTTGCATACTCTTCATTACATCCATCAATGCAATCCTACAAACACAAATTATATCAAATTAAGTTATATTTCAAAATATGCATCAACAATTTTTAATATTTTGTGACCTAAATAAGTGCGCAAAACACACTTATCAATTCTTTTTGAATCAACGAATTTATCTTAAAAACAGTGTCTCCATATGTTCTGGAGAAGTCAAATCAGCAATATATTTATAAAAGTACAAATGGGTAACGGTAAGACATGAGCTCACATATCTTCGTCTGCTCTATACAAAGTTGAATTATCTCGTTTTAAAGTTTAAACCGACAAACTTATTCATATAAGTTATGTATTGAACATAACGAAAACTGCCCAACCTGCCATGCTTGAGTTGAAGTGTCATTAAATGCAAATTATAAAGCAACCCTATATCTTCTTCTTCTTCTTCATTGCCTTACATGCACTATGTGTTACCTTACCTTATCAATACTTTACACTTGTAGCAGAGCAGTCGGCGTGTAGTTGCTAACATCTTAATGCAACTATGCAAGCATTGTCATTTTCAAATCCGATGCCTTGTAAATTTGTAATTGGTATAATATTCCAGGGATAAATTCTGCAGAATAGTGAACATTATGGCAGACTCTCGAAACCCAAAATTTACGTGAAAAGAGAAGTGTTTAGAATCGATCCCATGGATTTCCCGATTGATCTAATGCCCATACCGCGAGGAATACAGCTTAAGCAGCAATTATGGGAGGGGCCAGGAAACCATAGCCAATCAACGTCCACTCTCCAAGATAATTGGCCAAGTACTCCAACTCAGGACTCGTGTTTGGGAGCATTTTTATTCAATTTTTTCTCTGACCTTTCATCTGGAATTCATCTTCTCGGTTTTGGTTCGGTGCTTGTTCTTATATCTATCTACTCTTTACACTAGTGATTCCGTTGCTGCATGTTTGGTGCGCAGCGCTAGATGTAATTAGGCATCTTGCATCGCTGTGTTCGTGTATTTTATAAGCATTTACCAGAACTTGCAGTTCATTGCATGTCATCCATCCAGGATTACAATTTATTTGATACTTTACAAATTATTAGTGTTTGTACTTTTTATATATACGAGCTGAGTTTTTTGTTTAGAATTATATCAACCACATCGTTCTTGGGTCCCGCATCTTTTCAACCACACATTTCAAAAACTTCTATCACATTCCACTAAAAATTTGATTTTAATCCATACCAAACACCCTCATAATACAGGACCTTTAATAAAGGTCTAACATCAATTCTTCTGAAAGAAAATATATAAATGAATTGTTATTAAACTTTCAGATGAACTAATTTAGCCTCGATTAATTTGGGAAGAATTTATAAATTGTTTAATTTATAAATAGACATAAATGGGTGATTAATAAACGGATATTACTTGTGGGTTTATTGAAATGTATGATTAAAATTGAAGTTTGACCGTTTTTAAATATTTTATCATCCCTGCATGTTTGAGCTTTATTTATTTATTTTTGTTCAAAATGTATTTTGGAATTGTAGTTTGATAGAAAATTTGTGGTTAAAATAAGGAAATTTTTTGAATTTACGTGTAATATTATTTTATTAAAAAATGTGTGATTAAAAAAAGGAAATTTTATTGAATAAAATAAGGATAAAACAAAGGCTATAAATTTTGCCAAATAGAGGCAAAAACAGTATTAGGGCCCATTTGTTAAGGCTTTGCTTTAAAATAAGTAAAGGTTCTGAATTCCAAGTCTAACTGCAAAGATTATGCATTATCATTTAGACGAGCTTTGATTGGTATAATGCATATATAGCGATTGGTTTACACACACACACACACAACTTCTATTTGGATTCCAATAAAATTATAATTCATTTTTCTCTTTCTTCTTATCAATTACATTCTCTAATAAAATAATATTACGTGTAAACCCAAATATTTTCCTTCTTTTTTAACCACACATTCTTTAAAAAATTACAATTCCAAAATATAATTTTCCCCCAAAATCAAATTAAAATGGCGGCCAAACATGTCGACTAACCTAACACCAAGGCGTTATGTAAGACTTAGACCAATGTGACCCAACCAGGTGACCAACATACATTACACTCCAATGAGATATGGATTACTAGGCAAAATAATCCACCTTAACTAGCTACATTGGTACCACATGAATGTCGTATGCATGTGTTATATATGTGTCCTCACAAGCACGTCTCATGTATGATCTTGGATGGACAACAATGAACTTCTTGTATTTTTCTCCTTTTACCTCGTCGTGAAGTTATTGTGAAACTATTTTTCTTAACCTTTAATTTGTCGTAAGTGCTAATATACATTTTCATCTATGTGAAAGTCAAAAGTCATGTATTGATCATATATAACATCTGATTTTTTTATTTTTTATTTTTAAAGTGTAAATAGATAAATACTTCTTAATCTCAGTGGTGGTTCCCGGCACTCATAGTCGTTTGAGCCTCCTTTAAGTTTTGTCGACAATTTTATCAACACTACAGTTTTTATTTGTTGCACCACGTTTTAATTACACTTAACTCCTTAATCTTCTGTTTATTGTAGCAATTATCTCCCTAATTCTTTTCTCAAATTCTTATCTTTAACCTTCCATCAATTAGTACATCTCGTCCTTGATGATGATTTATGTCAAAATATTTTGTTTTCATACTTTAAAATGAGGGGAAAAATTGTCTCTTTTTTTTATTGCCATTACAAAGGACTTTTTCGACAAAAATGTTATCAGATCCAAAAATGTTAACTAATGACAAATTAAGGATAAGAATGCCACAAAAAAACATTGGAAATTTAAGTACTATAATAAGCAAATATCAATAATCTTAAGTGCAATTAAAATATGTTGCAAGCAATGAAAATTGTGATGCGAATATAATTATCGTAATTGTTAATCTCAATTGTTGTTTAACGAGTTTTTGAGCCCTCTAGTTTTTAAGTTATAATTTTGTTTACATCGTTTCTATAATGTGTTTTGTCCTACTCCTTTGAGCGTTTTCGAGTGTCGTATCGTTTTCTGTCTCCATGCAATCTAAGCCAAGACGGCAAGTGGACAAGCCAAGGGGACATGATGGTCATTTCATTAAATGAGAATAAGGTTTTAGAAAGCGTCGTCTGTTAGTGAACTAGGAGGACCCAGTAGGAAAGACATGTTTTTCAACTCATGGACAAGACAAGGGCACATGGAGAGGATATTGTTTAGTGGCTCTTCAACGACTTTTCTTTCATCAATTTATGGAGGACAAAATGGTCATTTCAACTCCCTTCCCCGCCGTACCAAAAAGTTAAATCACCTCGTTTAAAAAATTTTTAAGTGTCCGTTTGATTGCAAAGGTGAAAAATGGATGAAAATAAAATGTTTTATAAGGGAAAGATTTGCCTAAAAATTGTTTTATTGGAAATTGTAATTAATTGTGTTTGATTTATATAATTTTTCATGAAAAATGTTGAAAGTTTGGTGTCCGTTTGACTTCTTTTTTTATGAAAATTGTCCATTAAAGTGATAATGTTTTCTACCATTAGGTCTAGAATTTGTTCCAATTAAAATAAATAAATAACCATACCGAATACCACTCATTTGGTTATGTTTTACATGAAAATTGTTAATAAAAGTGAATTTTTTTTTTTACCATTGTGTTAAGAATTTTTTCCAATTGCAAAGAAAAAAAAAACCTGGAAAATATTTACCAACAAAAACATCAAGATTTTATTTTTTCCTAAAAAATGTGGAAAATTTGGAAAGTTGGAAAATATTTCCCCGAGAAACTTTTGCCTATCAAACAGTACAAAAGTTGGAAAATGTACCATATCAAACGGACCCTAAGTGCATTCGGTTTTCTTTTTTGATTATCAATTTCACAGAATAATGAAAACGTGTTTAGTTTGGTATTTTTGAAAAACGCATTTTCGAAAATAAGAATAAATTTATAATATAAAATTCAAAATACATTTTTGTTGTTACGAGTCTTTTTAGTGAAAATTCTGATTATTCATTTTTCAATATGTATTTAATTTATTTAATCATTTGAACAATATTGTTATTAATTATTTTGTTAATTATTTAGTTACCATCAATGTATATTTGATAGATTCATTTCACTTGTATGCTTTGACCACATGAAACCCAATTACAAACTATAATAAATACCACAAAACTCTTATTCATGCATGAATTTTTTTATATTAATTCTCAATTAATTAATATTCATTTTCATTTATACATTTTAGTGTTATTAATTCTAATTATAAGTTAATTAGAATTTCATATTTAAGAATGCATTTCATTATTCACGCTAATTAGCATCTAGTTTCTCTTGATATCAATTCTTAATTAATTAACATTCAAAATCATTTAATTAATATTCATCTTCATTTACGTATTTTAGTGTTATTAATTATAATTATATGTTAATTAGAAATTCACATACAATAATGCATTTCATTATTCACGTTCATGTATACTAATTAATATCCAATTTCATTCAATTGAAAATTAAATTATATTCATTTACTACATATGATTTAACATTCATTGTCATGTATATATATTTTTTTGGCATTAATTCTAAATTAATTAACATTCGTATTTCATTTACACATTTGAACAATATTTCATGAATTATTTTGTCAACTATTTAATTATCATCAATGCACATTTTACATATTCATTTCATTACATGAAACCCAATTATAAATTGTAATAAATATTACAAAATCATTTTTCATGCATGCATTCCATTTTATTAATTCTTAATTAATTAACGTCCACATTCATTTATCTTCAAATATTACTTTTACAACATTTATAAAGTATTTCAAAAGAACGTGCAACGCACTTTCAACTCTGACTAATTTACACAAAAATTCGTAAATTATATATATAAGTAAACATGGATAATAATATTCTTAGTTAGTGCACGTCATTATTTTTTCCTATATTTTGAATTCAAATTATTAGTTATTTTTATTTACTTTTTGTAGCGAGAATAAATATTATAAGATTCATCAATTTTAATATGTATGTATGTATGTATGTATGTCAAATTTCATGGAATAAAATATTATAAAATAGTTTTTCAAAATTTCAAATTAAATGCGTTTCTTAATTTTTTTTGTTTTGAGAAATAATTTTTCAAAATAATAAATCAAATACATTTTTAATAATTTTAAAATAAACTCTCAAAATAGAAAACTAAAAATGAGCTCAAAATTCACAAATTAAACGGGTCATTAATGTTTAATGAGTTAGTTCAACTCGAGAGAGAGAGAGAAAGAAAGAGAGTTTGACCAAACTTTTAGATGGGATGATATTGACTTGAAAATCACTTTTGAAAACTTACTTTCAACCCCCTCCAACAGAACTCCTGTCATCATTTATATAAAGGCAGTATGCAGCAAACATTCTCATACAAGTTACAACCTCTTATATTCAAGCTAGCCCTGTGTAATTAGTAGGAGAACTAAACAAGAAAAATCATTCCAAAATATGCATGCAAGATTCCCTGAAGAATACTTGGACTTGAACTCAGCAAAAGAATTGCCTGATTCCCATGCATGGAAACCACTTGATCATGATCTCCCATCAGACAGTGCATGTAAACTAGAGTCTGTTCCAATTATTGATCTCAATCACAAGAATGCCATGGAACTTATAGGATCTGCATGCAAATCATGGGGTGCTTTCCAAGTTGTTAATCATAATATTGCCATGAGCTTGCTTGATGACATTGAGTCTGCAGGAAAAAGGCTTTTCTCTCTTCCCATGCAGCAGAAGCTTAAAGCAGCTCGTTCGCCTAATGGCATGTCCGGTTATGGGGTTCCTCGTATTTCATCTTTCTTTCCCAAACTCATGTGGTCTGAAGGGTTCACCATTTCCGGTTCACCACTAGAACACGCTCGTCGACTTTGGCCAGACGACTACCACAGATTCTGGTAATTATCATATCCTCAGTTCTAGTCCATTCATTAGCGCATGAGATCTTAGCTGCAATTTTAATTTTCCCTTTGTAATTCTATTATCTCAGTTACACAATACAAGATTACGAAAACGAGATGAATAAGCTAGCAGAAAGATTGATGTGGCTTATGCTTGGATCATTGAACATCACAAAAGAAGACGTGAACTGGTCTGGCTCAAAAGGAGATCAGTTTCAAGCAGGATCATCTTCAGTTATACAGCTTAACTCTTATCCAGCTTGTCCCGATCCCAACCGAGCTATGGGGCTTGCAGCACACACGGATTCCACCATTCTCACCATTCTCCATCAGAGTAACACAAATGGATTACAGGTTTTCAAGCAGGATTATGGGTGGATAAATGTCCCTCCACAACCTGGAGCTCTGGTAGTTAATGTAGGTGATCTCTTACACATTTTGTCGAACGGGTGGTATCCCAGTGTCCTCCACCGGGCGGTGGTGAACCGGACCCAACATCGTTTGTCCATAGCTTATCTATATGGGCCACCATCAAGTGTCAAAATCTTTCCAATTCCAAAATTGGTAGACAAGTTTCATCCACCACTCTACAGGGCAATCACTTGGGGTGAATATCTTGGGACTAAGGCTAAGCATTTTGATAAAACTCTTAGATCATTACAGGTTTGTGCTCCTAGAAGTGAGTTTTTCGGGGCCAAGTGATCCAAGTTGTAAGTGTAAAGTTGGCTACAGGTGTGAAAATATACTATTCATCAATATTTGGTTTGTGAATTATAGGGTATCATTGTTAATGTTCCCTTGATGTTGACTTTGATAGGTACAAGGTTGACTTTGATTCGATTTGGATCAATAGTGTCAAACTATTGTGTGCACAGAGCGTGTTTATGTGATTATATTCATACTTGTTGAGAATAAAACTTTTAAATTCCGCTTCTTGGAGGATTATGGATGTCACTAGCATACGAGAAGGAAAGAAGGAGGTGAGCCCTATGGTTAAACAACGATATCCTCAAACCGTAAAATCAAACCGAAAATGCTTTTTCAAACTGTTGGTTTGGGTTCAAGTGGATCCGACAACGTTTTGATTTTGAACCGAACCAAGCGCTTGTTTGGTACAAATTAAAATCAATTTCAAGTCAAAATCAACAATTAATTTAAACCACACATTTCATGGGACTCACAATTTTTCAACTACACATTTCATCAACTTTTATCAAAATCTACTAAAATATGATTTTAATCTACAACAAACAAATGCCAAATTGCTTCGGAATGGTTTTGTTTATGTTTCGATCTTTGCAAATCATTTCAAATTGTCGAACAGTTTACAAAAAATTAAAAATAAATAAATAAACCAAAAATAAATTAATATTAATTTTATCCATTCCAATTAAAATTAAACACATAAGAAATATCCATATTAGACAAATCTAATTAAACTCAATATCTAAATAGATAATTATCCATCCAGTTAATTAATTAAATCATATCCAATGCCAATAAGTTAATCATCACAACTGTGAATGCAAAAACTTCAAATGAGGTGAAGTGTTGAACATCTGTTGCTAAATCATATTCATCGACCGCTCATTACCATTGAGTAGACATTAAATCTAGATTTTAATTCAAAAAACACATTCTTTTTCTTCTACTAATATTTTTCTTGAATTTCGACTAAAATTCAAGGTTAGTTTATCCAAAAACAATTTGGTAATTTTCTGCTATATTTTATTAGTAGTTGTGTTGTTTTGTTTTGATTTGATTTGATTTGCGCTCGAGTACTTAAATTTTTAGTGGACAACATTTTTATTTATTTGCTTCTCATTTTCCTAGTTTGGTCACTCAATTAATTATTTACGTTTTAACTTAGTTTTTAGATTTTACTATAATTGCTATAACAATTTAACTTATTCGATATATGTTATTTTTTCTTTATTATTGTAGTTTTGAACCTAACCAAAGAGACAAAAAAATGTTTGAATTGGTTTGTTTTAATAATTGAAGTGACTTGTTTTGGTTTGCAAAAATTTCAAATTACTTTAGGTGGTTTGATTTGAAAATTAATCACAAGTCATCCAAATCGAATTGTATTCACCTTTAGTAAGCCCTATATAAATGTTTTTGATAAGATGAGGTGTAAATCGAATAATCAAAAGATACATAAATAGTATTCATGTCATCAATCTTTGTTTGTGTTATTTCTTATATCTTCAACTTTTTTCATCATATATACTTATTTTCAACTATCCAATATTTAGCTCATTTCTAGATCCAAAAAGACGGTTGAGATTGTGTGAACAACTAATTTTTCATCGTATATATTTTTTTAAAATAATTCATAAATGAGAAAAAAAATATTTTTTCCTCGTTTCAAACCAATATAAAATAGAATATTTTTTTATAGAAACCATCATCAAGGATGAAATGTGCTTATTAATGAAAGGTAGCCGGTAAGAATTCGATGAAATAATAATGTTGGAGACCATAAGTTTTACAATGAGAAAATATTGAAGACATTAACTACAATTTATGTGATAAAAAAAAATAATAATAACAAGTATCAATATAACCACCCTTGTTCTTTGAAAAAACATGCAAACGACAAAGATGTCGACATGTTTAATTTTTTCAGATAAATTTCATAAAGCAAAATCTCTCACCTTCTGGACTCTTGGTGTCGCGGAAATAATGCAGCCGTGAATTGGCATGTGAAACCAAGAAGTAACTTCCTTATGCACTCTTGACCTACAGAGTGATAGACTGAGCCCCTGTTTGTCTCGCTTTACTTTACTTTAATTTATTTTTTATATTCATTTTCAATCATACATTCACACAATAAAATATTCGATATGTAAATTCTAAAACTTTTTCTTTATTTTTTAATCATATATTCTTCCAAAAAAAAAAAAAACTATTCAAAACTATGTTTTTAAAGTTTTAAGACCACCAAACAGGGGCTAGATACTCATGCCAATCACAACCCCGCTACATAAATGATTAAATTATGTGTTAATTTTGATTTGATATTCACTAGTTCTATTTATGAGGTTAAATTTTGCATTTTAACTTGGATTCGAACTCAAAAAATTGAAATGAAGCACGTATCTATGAAGATCACATGATTCGAGTGTGTTTGGTGCATATTAAAATGAGAGAATACATTTTTTTGAAGTAATGTGATGATGAATATATGGTTGAAAAAGAAGGAAAAATTATTGATGTGATAGAAAATATTATTTTATTGAAGAATGTATGATTGAAAATGAGTTGAAGAATGAGAATGAAAAAAATAATGTGGGACAAACAGGGGCTTACTCTTTTTTGCTAGAGAAAGTGGAATTTTGGATACTGAGTATAACTGCAACTCTCACCATATAA
>CAIGRR010348773.1:0-11390 GCA_903798365.1 Fraxinus sp. 1973-6204 | reverse complement strand
ACCCGTGTAAAAACAATAAAAAAACTAACCCAAACCGGTCGGATTGGTTCGGGTTGGGCAGTTTGGATGGGTTAGGTCGGGTTTTGCCCACCCCTACGTGCATTGATTAATCTCTTCTTTCAAAGTTTACACCTTTGCGAGTTAATTGTGTTAAATGGTCCTGATATTTTGGAGAACCCCCTCAATAAACCTCATGTGATACCCTGTTAAACTTAGAAAGCTGCGAATCTCTCCTACATTGGTTGGCCTTGACCAGTTCAATATCGCATCTACTTTATTGGTCCACCTCTATTCCCTGTGCTGTGACCACATGTCCAAGAAATACCACCCATTCCGACCAAAACTCACACTTCTTGAATGTTTCAAAAAGTTTTCCTTTCTCAGGATCCCTAACACAATTTCCAAATGATTTTCGTGCTCTTCTTCACTCTAAAAGTAGATCAAGATATCATCAATGAATGCAAAAGAATAGGTGGAACCAAAATCAATTAAAGCATAACAAGTGCGAGATATAATGATGTTGCCCGCTAAGATGTTGCAATCCTGGTCCTCTTCTTGCTATGTGAGTGCATACACGCTAGCTTGACCTCTAGGGGATTCCTAGGCTTCTGTTGCTACATTGCTTCTATCCCTTGGGGCATGTCTTTGCCATATAGCCAATTTCACCACAATTGAAGTATACACTGGTTCCCATAAGGCGCACTCCATGACGCTTTTGGCACTTGCCCCAAGTTGGATACTGCTGATAATTGTTCACACTTGGGTCTCCTTTATACATTTTTACGAAGTCTTGCTTCCCTTTTCCTTTGTAATCCTCTCACTAGCGCTTTTCTGAATGTACATACTGCTTGTTCTCCCTACTTGTGTGATGCTTGAAATCTGCCAACTGCGCCTTTGCTAACACTTCATGGTAGGTTCCCAGTTGAAATACTACCAAAGCTTGCCTTAGGTTATCTCTCAGCCCCTCTTTAAAACATCTCGCCCTCTCTCCCATGTCCACAAGGTTATGGGCATAATGTGATAATTCCTCAAATTTATTCACATAATTAAGGACATCGAGCCTTCAACTGAATTGAGGAACTCTCTCTCCTTCTGATTGCGGATACTTTTGGGGTTACTCTTCCTCAAGAAAAGTTCCTTGAATTCATTCCATGTCCAGATGTATCCGCGAGCCCTTGATCTTGAGATTGAGTCCCACCAATGCATGGCACCTTTCTTAAGCATAAATGTTGCGCATGAAACTTTTCTATTATCTGGACAGCCAATGAGGTCAAAAATTCTTTCTATTTCGACCAACCAATCCTCGCTTCCAATGGGTCGATACCACCTTTGAAGGCTGGGGGTGTTGTTTCCTGAAAAGTTCCACAACAGTAGCAGCTGTAGTATTCCTATTGTCCTCGTTGCTAGTGCCTGCGGCGATTGTGGTGGTGTTTGCGATGGCAACGTTGCTTGGACGAACATGCTCATCATAGATAGAAATTGCTGAGCAACATGTAGGGTCAACACCAATAGGTTGCTGTTAACCATTGTTGTTTGCTCTCCTACCTCATAATGTCGTAGCCTTAATAAACAATATTATAATAAGTAAAGATTAAAAGGAAAAAATTTATATATTTTATTCATAGAATCTTAGCACCCTTTTGGCCCCTATTATCCAAAAAAATTATCTCTTATTTTTAACCACACAATCTTCCATAAAATAATATTATACATAAATTGAAAACTTTTCCTTCTTTTTTAACAACACATTCTCCAAAAAAACAATATTCCAAATATTATAATTTCAAATAATGGGGGCTTAATGATTTCATAATTTGGTACAGATGGAATTCTCTCTATTTAAGTAAAAAGGGAAAATCTAATAGATAAAAGGATTGCAAGGTATAACAAGCGTCCAAGCAAACATAGGAAATCATATAGTAAAACAAGAATCTAAACATAAAACTATAGTCTAGTAGTTTCTCCCAGTGCTCTCATCTGGGTTCGGGTCCTTTGAAAGGTCTTATTCCTCGTTTGGGTTTCCGGGCACATACTTTATTATGTTACACTCATTGTCCACCCCGGTATTTCCTCTTGATCACTTCCACCGGGCACGTACAAGGCTAGCATTGGTGGCGGTCTGGTTTGTACCCCTCTGACCTTTCAATGACTATAGTCCGTGCTCCTTCACCTCTCTCTAAGGCTGCTAATAAGAGGACTTCGGCAGATATGTGTCGGTCATACATTAAATCCAGTTGTTCAGCGAAATCTCTCCAATATCGAGTAAGGGTTCTGATGAGGGGAAAAATGTCTCATCCCTATTAAACTCGGGTCTACTCAGTCGAGCCTCCCGGTAAATAGATTCAATAGCATCCAAATGTTTCATGAGTTTATGGTTTGGGTTCCTTGCATAAAACTTAAGGAGATGCAAGAACCTTGACCGATTTTGTCTCCTAATCCTCTTTCTTGTCTGGGCTAGACCTCTAATCATCTACGAAAGGCATAAAAGGCTTGATTAGTATCATTATTCATATTTAGGATTTCAAAAGGATGGAAGTCTCTCAATTTAGAAGTTTCCTACAATTGAAGGTTTCCTGAAATGGAAGTTTAAAAAAATGTCTGAAAAGTATCTTTTTTTACATAGATTTTTTTTTTTTTTTTAAAATAGGAATAGAACTTTCTTAAAATAAAAATAGAAGTTTCGTAAGATAGGGATTCTTAAAATTAAGGTTTCTAAATTTGAATATTCTTAAGAGTTCCAAAGAATGAATTGGAAATCTTATTAAATTTGGAGTGAGTTTGAACTATTGTTTTTCTTTTATTGGCCGGAATAACGCTTGACTGAGTGGCTCTCGGGTGAGGAGGGGTGTCATATGTGGACCACTTAAATCCCAAGCTCTTCTTAGACAGTTTAAGGTCTTTTTAACGAAACCCTTCAGTTTTGCAAATACAAAAGCCAAGAGAACTCGAACAATAAGTAGGGAAATAGAAGTATTTGGAAGTATAATTCTCTTTTTTAGACTATTATTTGATCGAGAAATTCTCTAAGGTCAACTATTCTCATATGTTGATATGTTCCCTAACGTATTCAATAGTCTAAAGTCACATATTATCATAAAATTGTCATTTTGTATTAATCTTTAAAAAGTTTTAAAAAACTTTCATAAATCAGCACTTTCAAAAATTTGGAAGTTCTCATAATTAGGCACATAAAGAGGAAGTTGTACATAAATAAGCACATTTTCATAATTAAACAAAATTCTATTTTGTTTTAACATAATTTCGTACATATGTATTCACATAATCGTACCCATAGTTAAATATAATCGTCATCATATAATAATAACATTAAATAATAAAGAGGAACTTGTACATACATAACCACATTTTCGTAATTAAACAAAATCATAATCTGTCTTTCTACTTGATTCGAGGGCATCGGAGCTTGGAAATTGGCATCATGTGGTGGTGATGTAATAAACCTTAAATCTGATTTTTTTATTTTTTTTTTTATTTTTTTTTATAAAAATCTGTTGCTGTCATTAAGTTTTTTTCTTTTTCTGTGAACACAATGGTGTTTTTTTTTAAAAAAAATATTTTTTAAATTTCAGTCTACAGAAANATAAACCTTAAATCTGATTTTTTTATTTTTTTTTTTATTTTTTTTTATAAAAATCTGTTGCTGTCATTAAGTTTTTTTCTTTTTCTGTGAACACAATGGTGTTTTTTTTTAAAAAAAATATTTTTTAAATTTCAGTCTACAGAAATGTAGACCCGCTCTGTTACAACATTAAAAATATTTTTTAAATTTCAGTCTGCAGAAATGTAGACCCGCTCTGATACTATGTTTTAACGATCCAAATTTTTACCTTTAAAATCATTATATATATACTGTGAAAAATACTTTCATAAACAAAAGAAAGACATAATATCTTCTTAAAATGTATATATATAATTTCTACTAATAAGATACTGTCATATAATTAAACATTTGGTTTAATTATGCCAAATTAAATATTTTATCATACCATATAAAAATGTGAGATTGCTAATTATACATGCATAAATAATGTTTCTAATTTTTTTTATTGTCAAATTAGCATTCTTATATAATATAATATATAAAAATACGAGATTCCTAATTACACATGCATAATCTTATATTTCTAATTTTAATGGGGGAATTTCTGTAATTTTCTTGATTAACCAATTAATTAGGTTAATTGACATGCCATATTTATATCAAATCATGCAATCACATTTAATCAAAGTATAAATTAAGTTACTTTCCATAGTTTAAATATGGCAATCCCATAATCAATATTTTTTACTAAACATGCATATTCCATAATCATTTCTTTACAAAAATTTGAAATTCAAAAAGTGCACATTGGGTCCTTCAACTATGGAAAGTTATCAATTTGGTTCCTAAGCTTTCATCAATGAGTATAAAGAAGCTTTCAGGATATTATATATGCATTGTAATACTTAGATTTTGATATTGAAAAACTTATATTGTCTCCATCTAAATTCTCTCTATTCTCTCCCTTTTCTTCTCATTCTCTTCTCTCTACCTCTTTCTTTCTCAATCCTTTTTTTGTTTAATTTTATCTTGCATCAATTTGGTATCATAGTGCTAATCATTTCCTTTAACCAAACAAGTTTTGTAAAACTTCGATGTCCACCCTTGCCAATTCAATCCCTCTTTTTGCCAAACCCTTAGTCGCTGAAAATCATCACATGAGCCCCAAAACCTCTCAAACCAGCTTTTAAACAACACCCTACAAATCACAAGCCACTATGCTAACCACCGAAAAAAGCATAGCACTGTTTGGACAAAACCAACCTGACCCCACAATAGAGCAAATTCAAACACAAGAAAAGGAAAGAAGCAACAAAAATCGACATAAACAAATTTATTGAAGAAAAACTGTCGCTTTGAAGCCACCACTCTGGTGCGCATAGAAAATCTCCGTCATTGCCCTCCTCTGCCACAACACTTCCACCGTAGATTCACGTACCACCAACTGCAATAGATAGTGTCACCTTTAGTTTTCACCTCCTTCCATTCCTATGCCACCTTTCATTGCTATCTCTGATCTTCTACTGGTTGCATAAGAACGCTGATTATTGTGTCTTTGTTTCTCTATGCATAAATAAATATCTGTTAAGTAAAAAAATTAAATAAATAAATGAAAAAAAAAAAGAAAAAAAAGAAAGGGGGAAAATAAAAAAGTATTCGCGTCATATCTTTATGTAGCAACACCAAATTCTCCAATATTAAGCTGGGTCGAGCTTCTCAGTAGCTTGGTGCCTGAGTTTTCGACCGCTTTCATTACCAGTAAAGAATTATCTGATTCTAGCATAGGTAGATTGCACATGCTTAATAATGATTTAGACATTGGATTGCTCCTATTTGATTCTTGATCACGTATCAATTTTGTTCTATTGGAACCTTAATTTTCATTATGTACTTGGCATCTTATTTAAAAGAACGTAAAAAATTAAAATTTAAAACTTAAGCTTCATGAATAAATATTTTTAATATTTCAAAAAGAAAACACAGACAGACTAGTTGTTTTCTTTATTTTAATATTAATTAGCAAAAAAAAGTTATGAGAACAATTAGTGACAAATGGAAAATATCTTCTTCGGCCTTCGCTGTCACTTCATGGACTCTTGCCTTTGAATAAATTGAGGATTTGCTCTTACAAGTAAACCAATCACCTGCTATTTTCATGCTCACATCTCTCTGCACTAATAATGAGAATGAGCTAATAAAGTATGAACATGTTGCTATACAAGTGACAGTTGCTTCTTGCCTAAGCAAAACATTCCAAATTACTGCACCTGATGCCCGCCCCATAGAGTGATGAGAAAATGAAGGATATATTTACATTAATTATATCATCCTTTGCATTTCTCTCTAAAAAACTCATCGAATTGTATGTTAAGGGAGCTGGGTTACTTGAACTTATGGCCAATGTAAGTTACAATATCATCATGTTGGATCTAGATTGCGAACAAATGAAAAATGACACGTTTCAACATTTTGTTTTAGCCTCAAGAGCTATGATGCTCGGACTCGGGTAATAGTACGTATCTAAGTGCCGAATATTTTATTTTCTAAAATATAGGATACGAGGACATTGCTAAAAAGAATCCAAATTTTGGACACGGGTACGTGGCGTCTTTCAAACTTTAATTCTTTTTACTAACCCAATGTGTCATTTTAAATAGATCAAAATCAATTGTTCATAAAGAGAAAACTAGTATTGAATAAGGGGTTAAGACGAGTAAAATAGAATTTTTGGGTTTAGTTTTCAATTATGGGAAGTTAATTACTAAATATTATATAAAATAGAAAATGAGGGACCTGATAGGAATTTGTACTTAGTAGAACACTAAGTAGCATTATATGAAACTCATTTTCATTTTATACAAATGAAACACAAAACCATCGATACAAAGAGAGAGAGGATAAAAAAAGAAGAAAAGGGAAAGAAAAAAGAAAGAAGAAATAGAAAGAAAAACCTAGCACCGCTTCCTTCCTCCACCCTCTCGGCGGCGGCACTAGGTTTACAAAGAGCAATAATGGGAAAGAAGAAAAGGGAAAAAGAAAAAAGCAAAAAAAGACGAAATGTCCGATTGAAACTTGGAGAATCCGACCCATATCTCACACTTGTGTCGTGTCGTGTCAACATGATATTTCGTCCATTTCGAAGAGTTCGAGCATCAGATACTAAGAGAAATTCAAGTAGGGAATATCTTCACATTTATAGAGTTAATTATCTCTTACATTGGAAGAAATTGACAATCTCTATTTGAAATTGCTTAACCTCATTTTGGATAGTGTGAAAAAGAACAATATGGAGGTTTTGTTTTCACAATCAATTTGGTAGATAGACTTTTTGAGAAGTATGCCATCAAGATCAAATCTTACTTGACACAACTATCAAATCTTTAGATTAGAGGTTTGTTTCAATGATTATAGTGAGATTGTCTCCTCCCTTTGCAAAGGGGCTAATGATTGTATTGATTGGACTAGCAACTTAACTTATGGAGACAAGTTGGTTGCTGAGGATGAGAGTTTTGAACATAGTATTGTGTCCCTTTTTGTGTTCACACTTGTAGTCGATATAATTAGCAATAACATAGTTGTGGAATTACCTATGGATTCCACATGTCCTCGACTTTTTGCCGAAATTGTTATTGTCTACTTGTTTGCTTGACTTTGACATTGATTTTGGTATGACATTTCCACAACTGAATGATGCTTTTCGAGTGGCCACGTTCTCCTACTAATTACCGTACATATTGTCTTAGCTCCAAAATCGTTGTCAATCCTAATTTTCATCCAAGATTAGAAGTCAAATTAATTACATTATAAGCTTGCTTTTGATGCATAATATAAGCTTGGATACTTTAACGGTGATTTTTATGCTTTGTTACGTGTTTCTTTGGCACGATTTTTTAAATACATCAACAAAAAGTTATTGGATCGCTCACATGAAAATAATCGATTTGACTGAACATCTCGCTTGAATGAAACTTATGTTTTCAATATGGCAGTATTATTTCCTTATCGGGGTAATCTACAGGTGTTATTTGTTACTTTTGTGAGTATTCTTAGTTAGCTTTCCTAGATATATCAAATTTTGGATCTCAAAGTATTCAGTGTTCTTGTGCTCTCCAAGCTTCTTCTCTCCAAGTGGATTTAGCTTCTCCTGGACTATGGAAGTAGACCAATAGATCAAATTACACATATTTTGTGTTTTTTTTTCTTTTTTTCCATATCTATGTTTCGTTTATTTTTATTAAATTTTGATTTTTAAGGTGCTTATTAATCTCTCAAGTTATTTCAAGATCACCCTTGTTCAACTGCAGTCCTACTTGCTTAATTACCATGTGGCCATGTCTTATTGTCTGTCTGTGGTTTGTTACGTAGGACAGCTTTTCTTGAAAACTGTTGTATGTTGAGACTATTTGTTTATAGACCAGAAAAGGTCTAAGATGGGGCATTGTGTGTATACAACTATTAGATTGGGAATGCTATCTTACAGATAAGGGGATCGCTGATTTTCGTTATGCTTATCTTGCAGTATGTCACGCGATATTCACGCAAATCCTTGCGCATTCTTGGTAGTGTGGGCGAACCAATAAATCCAAGTGCATGGAGGTTTTACGTTTATTCTCTAATCTTTCACTTTTCTTTCCTTGTTGAAATTAGTATCAATTATTTTGGCAAAGGTAAATAATTCTTATAATATCTTGCATATATATTTATTTGCTTTACCTATGCTAGGTGGTTTTTCAATTTGGTTGGAGACTCGAGATGCCCGATATCTGACACTTGGTGGCAAACTGAGACCGGGGGCTTCATGGTACATTCTCTTGTTATTTTTATTTTTTAATTGCAGCCACAACCATAATATATATAACATTAGTCAACATTTGCAGATTACTCCTTTACCGGGTGCGTGGCCTCAGAAACCTGGTTCTGCTACCTTTCCTTTCTTTGGAGTGCAGGTACTAGACGTGGGGATAATGTGGCACCACCAAAATATCAACTCACCTAAATTCTCCCAACCCATATTTTCCCATTTTATTAATTATGCTGGTGTTTTCAGTAAATACTTGTGCAAGTATTTCATCTTTGCATCCGGCAAACAAGTTCAATTAATTTTACCTTTTTCCAGCTTCTTCTAGAGTGGTTAAACATGGTCATATTTGATGCCTAATGATTCATTTGTTAGATTAGATTGTAAAAATGAAGACAACAAAGTTTTATCGGAAAATATTTTCCTCATTCTGGTTTTAGTAAACTTGATAGATTTTTCAGGAATATAATTTACATTATCAAATTTTGTGTAAACATTTTCATCCTTACCAGAATTTGAGCTCCACGCTAACAGATGAAAATTTGATTTTTTTTTGCCCCATTATTGTGTTGAAACAAACGGATCCTATAGAAGAAAAAGTGTCTTTAACCCCAAATAACAGGCGACAAAATGAATTTACTGCATCACCAATTAATTGATAAATTTATAGTTCAATTTTTTATCATATTATGGTCAGGTTAGTTTCAATTTAAACATCAAAATTCTTCCACTGAGGGCAATATTTCAGTCAATTGCATTAATGGAATATTGAAATGGTTTACACTTCTTATCCGTCGTATGACCTTGAATAATGCAGCCTGTCATAGTGGATGAGAAGGGTGTTGAGATTGAAGGTGAGTGCAGTGGATATTTGTGTGTGAAAAGCTCCTGGCCTGGGGCATTCCGAACACTTTATGGAGATCACGAAAGATATGAAACAACATACTTCAGTGCCTTCCCTGGCTACTACTTTAGTGGAGATGGCTGTAGCAGGTAGTTTACTTTTGTTTGAGGATATACAATTTTACGGTTTTTTTAGGTGTATATTCGTTGCTCCGTCTCTTTCCCACTTCATTCCCCTTCTTTTGATCTTTTCCTTTGTCCTTTTTATGAGGAATTCAGGGACAAAGATGGTTACCATTGGCTCACTGGAAGAGTCGATGATGTAATTAATGTCAGGTATGGTATTTATTTTCGTCATCATTTTATATTTTAGATTGATAAATGAATTTTGAAGTAGTTTAGAGTCGTCTGGATTGGGGTGTTGCTTTACCTTATGAAAAATATATAGTGGGCATCGTATTGGCACAGCAGAAGTGGAATCTGCGCTTGTTTCACATCCCCAGTGTGCTGAAGCTGCTGTCGTTGGTGTTGAGCATGAGGTATCATAACGTTATGTTTACTTATAATTTTGGATAGACGGGATCTAGATTAATTTTTACTTATCTTTATTTTGAGTATTATGTTAGGTTAAAGGACAAGGCATATATGCATTTGTTACTCTGGTAGAAGGCGTTCCGTACAGTGAAGAACTACGGAAAAGTCTTGTACTGACAGTGAGAAATCAGGTGTGTTGATATTCCAATTCATTATTTTCTTTAAAATAATCGCATGAAAAGTTTTGGGAAATGGCTGAACTATATTTTACGAAACTTTTACGACCACATCAGATTGGAGCATTTGCAGCTCCCGACAAAATCCACTGGGCACCGGGACTTCCAAAGACGAGAAGTGGAAAGATAATGAGAAGAATTTTGAGGAAAATTGCTTCGAGGCAATTAGATGAACTTGGGGATACAAGCACACTTGCAGATCCTAGTGTCGTTGATCAGCTTATTGCACTTGCCGACTCTTGAATCCGGAGAATGACGATGACATACTAATGCTAGTATGACATTTTTTTATGTTTGTTGGGTGGGCAAAAATCAATAAAAGTACTTCACTGCTTACATTTCTGGTTTCTATTTGAATTTTGTTACTTCATATTTTTATTATGTTAAGCATTGGCTATGCTAGCATGCTCTGTATAATTTCTCTACAAAATAATTATGGGATATTGCCCATAATTTTCATTGGAAAAATGGGGATTGTCGGTTGATTACTATTGACTAGATACCACTTCCCACGAGTGAATTAATAATAAAAGTCGTTCATCTGCATTATATGGAGAGAGTTTTTCTTTTGGTTCGTTTATGAGATATTTGGTATGTTAGATTCAACAGCTTTAGATAGAATAGAAAAAAAGTTTAAAACTTATGTTATCCGGAGAGGGGTGTCATCTCTTGCTTCAGACAGATTTTTATAGGCAACTAAGGTGCATGGACTTCAACTAGATTACAATAAGATATGCATTATTAATATTTTTCTAATGAAATTTCTCCTTTGAAACATTAAGGGTACGTTTGATTGGAAGAATGGAATTGGGTGGAAAGAAAATAAATTTCAGGGAATTGAATTGCCTAGAACTTGTTTTAGTGGGAATTGTCAATTAATTGTGTTTAATTGATATAATTTTTCACCTGCAAAATATTGAAATTTTGGATCTTTTGGTATTCGTTTGACTTTGTTTTCCATGGAAATTGTTCGTTAAATGGATAAAATTTGTTACAATTGATGATAGAATTTGTTTTCACTGCTTAAAAAAAAATTGTTTAGAAATGGGTTTGAAAAAACTTTTCCTCAAAAATAAAAAATAAAAAATTGGAAAATCAATTTCATGAAAGATTTAGTCAATCCAACCTGGAAAAATATGAAAATGAAATTTAATTTTTATTTTTCATGGAAAATATAGCCCAATCAAACGGGGCCTAAATGAAAAACTCACGATTATACTTAGGCCATTAAGCATATTTTTCCTAAAACTTGGAAAACAAATCCCATTTTATTGGTTTTGGCTTGTTTGATTTCCACAATTTTCTAGGGAAAACATTTTTCTCCCACCCATATTTTCCTCAAAATTGATGAAAAGATTTTTGCACCATTTTGGTGGGAAAAGCTTTTCTAGGCTGTTGCCGTTTTTTTTTTTTTTTT
>CAIGRR010348770.1:0-12631 GCA_903798365.1 Fraxinus sp. 1973-6204 | reverse complement strand
CAAAGCAAATGAAGAGCAAAATTGATTTTGCACCATTTTTGTAAAAGATAGTGTTCCATTGAAGAAGATCCTTTGCACCAAAATAAGGTCTCCATTGGAGATGGTCTAAGAATTTGTTGGCATCTGCCACCATCACTCCCATCTCTACTACCAAAAATGCCAATTCCGCTTCTATCACCGTCCTTACTTCAACACGATTTCCCCCTACGCCAACTTGCCCATACAAATCACCCATACAGATTTACTATCATGACCTAATCATTATTGCCTTCTAGATTCGATCCAATAACCCAACTTGGATTATCAGACAATATGCCCACCAAATCGAAATAAGAACCAAAATCGGACCAATTACTCTATCCATCACAAAATGGCGGTTTCACGTCGGCTCCGAGAGTTGCAATCGCAGTTGGGCAACCAAATATGTGTACTCTGCTCACAAAAGAATCCCCAATGGGCCTCTTTATCCTACAAAGTCTTCACGAGCCTCAAGTGCTTAGGCAAGCACATTGTTCAGATGTTCGTTCTACCGTTACGGGCAAAGTTAATATTTTTAGATGTTTTACTCTGTTAGTAGTGATGGCTGTGGATTTGAGGTGAGTGTAGTGGTGGTGGTGGTTGTGGGTATTGTTGTGGATCTGAGTTGGTGTCCACAATTGTGGAATGGGTAGGATGTGGTAAGATGGTGGTAAGATGAGATGAACTGATGAAGGGTGATAGAGACCAGTTAATTGTGATTGATTTGTGATTAATAAATTATCTGTGACCCTTTTATTTTTGTGATTTGTACTTTAATACAGGACTAATAAATCATTTGTGAGCCGTTATTTATGTGATTTGTAAATTAATACGAGAGTAATAAATAATTTATGTCCCATTTAATTGGGTGATTTGTTGATTTAATACGGGATTTTCAATCCATACATTGTGTAGTATGCGACTGTGACCATATGTAATTTTGTGATTAGTACGTGACTGTAAGTATAAATGATGTGCTTGTAACCATGATATGTTTGATTAAATATAAATTACAATATTTTACTAGAGGTCAAAAAATGTAACCACCTGATTTCTGAAAGATTTCATCAAGTTCATTAAATTTGAAAGTTTGTTTCAAGTCTTTGTACTTTAGACGTACCTTCTTCATTTTGAGGTTTAAAACCTCTTTCTATCAAGTCTCAAGAATCTTGATTTCCAAGATATGCCTTCATACGAATGCAACATGTGATATAGTTATCATTAGTGAGTCAAGAAATGGGAAGGGAATTATTGTTTGCCATCTCTTCTTTCACGATCTTATAATCTCGATTTGAATCACTTATGTTGAAAACTTGGTGATGAAACAACAATAATATTAAGATAACACTAAACTTTATTCTTAACACTTTAAAATGACTCGTAGAAAATTAGTACAATCACTGGCCTTTTATAAACTTCGCAAAACATGAATTTAATCTAATGCATATACTAATTATTAAATGGAAATTAATTCCCAAAAATAAATCATGTAGTTTCCAAGTACATGAATAAATTTTTGCATTAATGTATGCATGAATAATCTCAAAAGATATGAATGAAGAACTGATTTATGTACTACTTGATTATAAATGCAGATCATATATACAACACTTGAGCCACCAGGTTCACTTTCGAAGATGGATTTAATTGAACCATCTATTCGAAGGTACCAATCGTAGCACCAATATAGGCCGCTTTGGTGATTGCAGTCTGTATCGGATACCAAATTTATGCTCTAATACCATATCAACCCATCAATAATCGTGGATTTTAGTATGACACCCCTATGCATAATCCAAATTAAGTTATAAATTCTTCGGATATTACATGTCCCATTCAAGGGTCTTCATATTTCGCACCATTTCATTCAACCCACAAAACCAATATGTAAGTAATCCTATCATAGTTCTAATATGAACACGAGAGACAAATATACTCGAATAGAGCCAAATCTCAAAATCGTACTTCACATGAATCCATAGGTGATAACTCCAAGCCAAACATCGAAGCAAAATGATGCTAGATCATTCGAACCAGTATGCTTTGGATGAAAATATGCTTGAATGTTTCTATACTGTTATGCGGTAGCACTTAGTGTTATGGAGTACAAGACAATTATCCTAAAATTGATGTCTGAGGAAACTTGTCGTGAGCAATGGCCATGCGTTCGACTTATATAATGTGATTGTAAAATTCAATTGACTTTCACAGAGTTCACGGCAGAGGGGAGTGGATTCAGCTGCTAGTGTGAGAAAGAGAGAACAAAGGTATGCGCTTGTTTTGCAGTGTATGTCGAGCGTTTCAATCAGAGCGGAGCTAGAAAAGTAGAGTTGTGGGGGGCAAATTTCACACAATTTAATTGTTGGGGCATAATTGAAATTTATAAAGATTTTTTCTTAAATCTTGTGTATAATCTTGAAAGATCTATTGCAAAATCTTGGATTTCAAATTTAGTGTGGGGGCATCGAACCACACTGCCCCCACTATAGATCCGTCCATTGTCCTAATTTTGGCAGGGTGAAGTTGTGATGCGAGAAACCATTGTATTCTAACGTTTATCAGCTAATAACGTCTTCTTCTCTGATGGTCGGCAACGGATTGCAAAACTACATTGAGCCTGTGTGATAGAGATAAAAATCGGATTAAAATTGAAAAATTAGTCGTTATTGTTGACTTTTATTAGACGAGTAAGACCCAATAACGACTATATTTTTAATTTTAATCGTTATCAAACGAGTTCTAAATGATGATTATCTTCTATTGATNTTAGAGCCTGTTTGGTAGAGATTAAAATCAGATTAAAATTGAAAAACTAGTCGTTATTGTTGACTTTTATTAGACGGATGAGACCCAATAACGATCATATTTTCAATTTTAATTGGATTTTAATTGTTACCAAACAGGCTATTAATTTGAGTTTTTCTCTTTTGTGCTCATTTTTCCATGTTCATTTTCGCTACATTAGGAGGGATTTTTTTTCAAACAAGTGGTATTGATAAGTGCGTTTGTACACACTTATTTTATTGTCAAAACATGAAAAATGGTTGGTTAATATGTTTCAATACGGCTCAATTCTATGCAATGTATATTTTGCTAGACAACATGATGAATGTAGCGGAATTGGGAAGAAATAAGGAAAAAAAAGAAAATGAAAATTTAGGAACTAAATTGAAAATATCCAAAAGTTGGTTCGTAAGGGTAAATGGGGGTTTGAAAGAGTTGGAAGTAAATTGGTTGAAAACAATAGGCTTTGGATGAAAAATTAGCAAAAAAATGGTAAAATCCAAAATTTGAGAGCCAAATTGCAAATACTCAATAGTTTATTCGAACCAAAAGAAGATGCTTTCATGATATCTATGAGATAATTGGATGTAAATGGAACTCAAAAAGAAATGGAATATGATCAAAATATTATCAAAATCAATTTTCAATTCGAACAAGATATATTCCAGATTTTTAGCCGAAAATTGAGACCCATTTTTTTTTTTTTATAGTAAATGTCCGAATTAGAAGAAATCTATTTCTATAAAATTTGTAATCCTTTGAGTTATCTTTAATTTAACTAAACAATTTGGTGAAGCAGGGGAGGGGCGAAACTCATTGGATTTGATGATTTCACGTATTTTATTTATGTAATTTGTTATTTTTTTTATTAAACAATTTTAGGTTCAGATTTTTTCTTCATAAATTAATTTTAAAATTTGTTTAACTCTTATTATATTTTTCATACATTAATCATGCTTGTTTCTATCAAACGATCAAAATACTTGTTGAATTTCAATTTGATTTATTTTATTGGTGTAATTATTTACTGTCTTATGCTTGATGTATATGACTGATTTATAATCTGATTTCAATAAATAATTGTGAAAAATTGTTAGATAAAATCTAGATTTTACGGTTACATTTGAATTAAATTGGTTTTTAACGATAAATCTTCCTATAATAGTGCCAGGATGAAAGTCTGTAATTGAGTTATAAAAATGAATGATTGACGTTGAATAATCTGATGCAATTGAGGAAATTTCGATACTTCACTATTTTAACTCATTGATTTTAATTTCATTACTTGAACCATTGATATTTAAATTTTATTTCGAAAAACAAATCATTTTCAAACAATTCATGAAAAACCCTAATTTGTTGAACCCTTAAGTATTTTTCTATTTCCCTGTGGAATCGACATCCCNAAATTTCGATACTTCACTATTTTAACTCATTGATTTTAATTTCATTACTTGATCAATTGATATTTAAATTTTATTTTGAAAAACAAATCATTTTTAAACAATTTACAAAAAACCATAATTTGTTGAACCCTTGAGTATTTTTCCATCTCCTTATGGAATCAATACCACAAATTTGTGCTACACTTATCGTATTATTCTTTGGGCGTAAGCAGGTGTCATTGCTCACTATTCAAACTATGTGATTGTTGTGAAGATGATGACAAGTTCGAAGCTTGAAGTGGAGCGATTTGATGAGAAAAATAATTTCAATATTTGGCAAAGTACACCGCAAGATGTTCTTGTGCAGCAAGGACTTTACAAGTCATTGGATGGTAAGAGGATGGGATGAATGATGCAGAATGGGAAAATTAGAAGGGAAGATAGTTAGTACCATCAAATTGGCTCTTGCACCTAGGGTAAAGTATAGCATTTTGTACGAGAAATCTCCTCCTAAGTTATAGAAAACATTAGAAGAGTTACACATGTCCAAGATGGGTGAAAATACTGACGTTATGGATCAAGTGAATAAATTCAGTGTGTGACTGAACTTCTTAATGTTGATGTTAAGGTTGAGGACGAAGATAAGACATTATCTTCTTTACCTAAGTCATATGAGACATTGGTGACCATGTTGGTAGTCGGAAATTCTACTTTTATTGCAAATGAGGTTTTGACTACTTTATTAGAGATAGTCAATACTAAGAAGCCAAGTGGTACTATGAGTGACCATTAATTCAGATGTCTAGTGTTACTACTACATCATTAGAAGAAACTGAGAAGAATCGACAAAGCCTCTTAAAGCAAAGAGGAGTCAAGAGTCTCAAGAGGCCTCAGATGATATAAATGTTGTTGGTGATGATAATGATAATGATTATTATTGCATCACTAATTATGATTCTCGAAGTAACTCTTGGATTTTGGATTCTGAATGTGCGTGTAATATGTGCTCATACTATGTGCGTGTAATGGGAGTGGTTTAAGGATTGTAAACCATGTGATGCGCACTATTATGTGATGACCGGTACTCATAAATGTTATGACTCATTAATAGAAAATGCCACGTGGCCATCTTAATTGAGCTGTGGGACCCAGTCCAACCGAACCACCTAGCCTCCCTCTTTGACTACGACATTAATGTAATTGAAGACCAATATAATTTCCAGTCCAACCGAACCACCATGTAACAATTGAAGACTAATGTAATTCTAAATACTTGAGGTAATATATTTTTACTCTCTGACTGGGATATTACAATTATAAATTTTGTTCTCATCGATTGATTATTATACAATCGTGTCCCAGAGACCCCGGCGGAACCCGAACGAAAGCTTCTCGTGTCGTTGAGCTCCTTCCACGTTCAAATATTGGAGTAATCTTAACCGTTGATCTGCGTTAGCGTGATGGACCTAGCTCACGTATGCACGAGTGGGTCCGACATCTATTGAGTTCATTTTTTAAAGTCAACAATAAACTCGAAGTTAAAAAGGTTTGAGTACTATAAAAGTGAATTAATCTCGGAGAGTGCTAGACATGTTACATTAAGAATATTCTACACGCACTTGTATGAAGAGTATGAAGAGAAATTCTGTGGCAATAAAGAGAGGCAAACATGTTAGCAATTTGTACAAGCTAATAGGAAACACGGTTTCAAGTGGAGCTACTACATTAGTTTCGCACAGTATTGACTCAATTTCAAAGAAAAAATAATTAATTGGATAGGGGTTGATGGCGTGTTTAAATTAACACTATCTTCAAAAATTAAAAGATGGTCAATTTGGGATAACCACAATCTGTTGATTGGAGTACGAGATAATTACCCTAAATTTGATCGTATAAGGAAATTTACTCGTAAGTGTAACATGTACACTTATTTAAGCCTTCAAAAGTTGTTTTTATTAGTATTTTTATAAAATTGATACCTAATTATTTGTATTTTTTTTATTATGTTAGGGAAAAACTCGAGATCGGATCGAAAATTGATCAAGAAGGATAAACTTAGAGAAAATCTTGCAATTTTGGGATAAAATTCTGTACTTTGAAAATCCAAGGGACTAAATTGCATCCTTTGAAATCATTGAGGAATTGAAGATAAAAACTCAATTAATTTGGCCTTGAACTAATTAGAATGGGAGTCAATTGTTTAAGGAAATCAAATTTACCATGAGATTTACATTAGGAAGGAGGAAGACGAAGAACAATTGTTGGGATTTGTGTGGCGAAGTCAACAATAGCTCGGAGGAATTGTATTTTGTTTATTGTAATTAAACCCGGTGATGCCTTTTAACTCTTATTTGTTTAATTCCAACAAGGCTAAATATTTTCATGTTAGGATGAACGATATAGCTTAGTATTTGTTTTAATATTTTGTTTGACTCCAAGACTTCATGCCACTTCAATGCGTGTTAGTTATTTATCGTGTTTAATGTTTCAATTGCCCGCGCAACAATTGATTAATTTAGGGATAGTACTGAAATCGAGAGGTGATGTATATAGCTCGTGCAATAAATAACACAAGTTTTATAAGAGATCAAGAGATAACTATAGGTTGTGCAATCTAATTGAGTTCCAGTAGGTTAATGGGTTTATATGTGTGAATTTACATAGAAATGTAGTAATTCGGGCATATGAGTATGATTAATGTTACTTAGCTACATTAATTTAATTCGATTGTTGGCACGTATGAAAATGGGTTGAATGAATTGGAAATAGATTAATGTTAAACAATCTAAGTGAAATCGAAAATCTTAACTACCTAATCTCATAATCTTCTCAATCATGTTAATTTGATTTTTTTTATTTAATTTAGTAACAGAACACAATTTGATTTAATAACTAGTTACCGTTTTACTTAAATTGAAGTTAGGTTAGTTTAAAAATTGATAGTAGATACAGTTTCTGTGGGATATTTGGACTTGATAAATCCACTTTATTACTTATTACGATCCGTATACTTGCAAAATTACATGAACAAATTTTTAACGCCGCTACCGAGGACTACTTTATTTGCTTTAGTTTTTATTAATTAATTCTAGCTTTTGGTTTAAGATTTTGTTCTTGTTTTCCATTTTTTTTTTCAGGTTTCATTGCATGTGAAGTTTGAGAGATGATGATCTTGTAAAATTTTTTATAGGCAGAATTGTGAAGGTGAGAAAAAATTGTATTGTGAAGTTTTCTCAAATAGTGTTGTCCTGTGGTCGTCGGCGGTTTGTTGAACTACATTAAGTTGTATTTTTCTCTTTCTGACTTGTTTTGGTTTTTAGTTTCCACTACGAGTTTGATGGGATTTTTTTCCCCAACACTAGATTACAAGATTTATTGAAATGCCAATCTTGTTGGTAATAACCCATCGATGGGCAACCAACCCTGCCATAGTCTCTAGCTGGAGAATCAACCCACAATCTGCCTCCTCAATTGCCTATCATACAGGTAGTTCAATTTATCCTGAACCTGTCAGATTTGTCGCTGGATCGATCCCACATTAGCACGGTGCCATTGGGTTCGGTTGGTGGCTACCTGATATTTATGTTAACAGTATGAATAATTCAATAACTTATGTATAATTGATACAACTTGGTTGCAAAGGTTGTCGCAAAATCCATTCAAAGGAATATGGATATTGTTGGTAATAAAATAGAAGCTGTTATTTGCATCAAAGTTATATCGATTCTCTATTGGTTCTATCAATATTCTAAATAAGTCGTCGTGTTTTTTTCTTAATTAAACAACTTATAAATAATAAAATAAATTATAATACAAAAATAATGAACTTAAGCTATCTCGAGACAAAGAGTTGAAAAAAAAAAAACTACAGTTCAGATATTGTAGTTAAACTTCTTATCAAATACGATGAGTTTAGTGTATCTGAGACTTCGAGTCCCTTCCTTTCAAATTCACTAAATAAAGGAGATTAAGAATTTGTCTTCATACTCCAAATTGGGAAAGTTCATGCATTACTTCATCGTCATCTCCATGAATGTATTCAAATGTGTCTAGGCATATTTCCTTAAAATGAGGCACAAGGGAAACAAGATTGTTAGACGATGTATTTTTTGTTTTTCTTTTTTCAAAGCTCTAATACCTGTTTAAAGGCAAGATAATTTGGAGATATATAAACTGAAATTCACTTCTTATTTTGCATTACAAACTACTCCAATATGTGGTTCTATTTATACATACTAAGAATTTAAGATGATTCCTCAAAGAGACACTTGACTAGATTCAATATATGAATTATCCTAGAAAACGTGAGGGTACAGAACAGGCATATAAGTTGAATTCATATAAAAAGAAAATACCATGGATACATCAACATTTAAAATGACAAAAACCAAAATGAACTAAGAGCACATTTGTGACACCATGCATATTCAGTAGAACCGTATAGTATGACTGATAATATTCTTTTTCTTCCTCAATAATATTAAATGCTATTTATTCAACCATACCAAACATGCTCGGAACTTAGCAAAACAGAATTTCTTCTTAGGTTTATCAAGTATCCCAGATCCATAAATGCGATATGTCATCTCATCATGGTAACAACTGAAAAGAACAAACATGTCAATCCAAATATTATTTTCATCTGTAGGGACTTGAGAAAGTCTACTTCAGCATAACGTCCTGTAAGAATTCCCAAGAACATCAACACCGACGTACTCGAACCTAGCATCGACAATGCATTCGTAACGATAAAAATCAAGAATAGAATCCTTTGAGTTCCAGCATTGTTGGAATTCCTGTGTTGTTTTTATTACCACCTGGTACTGTGAAAGCTATTGTGAACATTGCAGCTGATATTAGAGTGCCCATTATCATGCTTGACCTTGCTGTGTCTTTTATCCAAGTCCTCGTTTCATTAGCTAATTTCTTGTGTTCATCACTGAGTAACATTTTGGGTGTTTTGTTGATCGCATTTACTTCTTCTTCTTCGAGTTTGGGTTGTACTATGCTCTCAACTTCATGTGTATTGGAAGAAACAACATAAGATGATGATTCAAATCTTAGAAGATATAGATCACCGTAGCATTAGAGTAGATTAAGCCCCTGTTTGAGGCGCATTAATATATGACCCTTAGTTTCAAAAAAAATTGAATTTGTGTGGAATAAAAAGTCAAACATTGCGGCTCAAACAGTTGGATTTCTCATTTTTTTGTCTCAAACAGGGGCTAAATGTCGTGAATTCAAGTGTCACCTCTGAAAAGGGAAGAAGAAAAAACTAGACTATTTGGTCAGTCACTTTAGACTAATTTTTGGGATGAAATCATGTGCACATTTTTCATAAATAAATGGTGACAAGACTTGAACTACGTCTTTAATATTTTTCAAAACAATACCGTATTGAATCACCTCATTTAAAGTTTAAACTTTCAGATAGAAGACAAACTTATTTATGTGAATTCCATATTTAATAATTTTCGCTTATTTAAGAAAATTGTGCATCTATTTCAGAGAGGGAGCGCATTTAAGATAAAATTGAAATAAATACGTTAATGATATTTCAATAGCTTAAGCTCGTAGATACGATTGCATCGAATAACAATCACAATGGGATACACCACACACACACACACACACACACATATATATATACACACACACATGCACAAACCCGAGAGCACTTACATTACCTTAAACCATTACATTTCCCTTTGCATTTGTAGGGCTGCTCCAGATACCCTTTCAGGTTGAGGAGGAGGAGGAGGAGATAATTTCGCAGCAAGATATAAATAAATGTTCTCAAAAATATCGTGCCTCATTAGACTCTTCTATGTTCCTAAAGTAGATATAAGGCCAAAAATCTTCTCTTGACGCAAAACAATTGCGTGGTAAAAAATTCTTCTCCCTTTTTTATCTTTACTCCATATAATTTCAGGATTACGTTTAAATCATTTTTCTTATAAATTCAAGAATTCCCTGCTTTATGGCATCACATATTATTTTATCGAATTCCATTTTTTCAAGTTGTGCTTTGCTCGGATGTGGCATTTCTTTAAACACTGACACTTAGGAATTTCCCAACTTCGACATGGACTAACTTCCTCTAGTATATGTAATTGATCTATGGAACTGAAAATTTAAAAAAAACTGATGTTAAATAACCCATCATATATATATATGTAATTGATTTTCAATACACAGCAGAAATTATATATGTAGGAAGATAAATACCAAGGAATTGCAATATCCCCCAACCGAAATCGAGCACCAAATCCAGAGCTACACAACAAGAATTTACTTAAAGGTGTCAAAATGTATGGGCAAATTAGGCCCAATACCCTAAAAAACTGACTAAATTGATTAACACCCTAATAACTAATTAAAATCAAATAAGAACGTATTAAATACGTTATAAAACCGCCAAACCCTCGAATATATCTTTCATCCCACCACATTATAATCAAATTGTGCACACACTCAACTTCATTTCTCTCCATTAATGGCAAGAATAGTATGCTCAAATCTCATTACTTCAATTTCATCCCTACAACTGATGCCTTCACTCCGGTTCCAATGACCAAATCTTACAAATTCTTTGCATTCAATGGTTTTCATGAACAGGTGATTTCAGCAGCTAAGATAAACATGAGCTTGAAAGTCGGCATCGTTGGCCTCGATCCTCAGTGTTGAAAAATCAACTTTATTTAACTCTGTAGTATGTCTCTTTTCTGATTCATGATCAATTGAATTAATTGTAAGTTTTTTCTTTCCTTTTCGTGCTTGTTCATATGGGAGTAACATTTTCTTGTTTTCTATATCTCTGCTTAAACTTGTTATTTAATTGATAATCTAGATACAAATCACTTATTTTCACCAACAATCTAAAATCGGGTTTGATGAATTGTATGGAATACAACACTCTTTCTCTTACTGTGCCTGATGTTTCCTTGTAACCTTTAAGTTTTGGACATAAGCCTTTAGTTTAATATCCTATATGTGACCNTGATGAATTGTATGGAATACAACACTCTTTCTCTTACTGTGCCTGATGTTTCCTTGTAACGTTTAAGTTTTGGACATAAGCCTTTAGTTTAATATCCTATATGTGACCTTGTTTTGTCATTTAAGTTTTAGACAGATATAATTGTAATTTGAATCATATGAAAAATTGTCTCAGCGCCAATTTAATTACGTTTCATATTGTGAGTTTATATTTTCTTGTTATAAGTAATTAATAACGTTAAAAATCTGAATTTTGTTCTTATCAGTGACTGCTTAAATCTCTAATATTAGTGGTCCTTAATCAGTAAGAAATGAGCAGGTAGATAGACCGGACTTATTGTAGCTTATGAGCTGTCTCTTGAGTGAACTCTATGCCGTAAGTTTTGCTTACCAATAACCAGAATGGATGAATTTTTCTTCTTTGTTTTAAATTCTTCCTCATGGTTGAGATTTTTTGAGCTTTGTTGGGAGTATGGGCGTAGTTGGTTTTGTGGATTAGTTGTGGAATATTTGGATTTAGCATAGAATCATAAGAAAATTTTACTCATTTCAATTACTGTGCATAACAAGTTTTCAATTAATTGTTCCAAATGCATTTTTGTGTGAATTATGCCAGGTATCTAAAGGGGGAAATATCAAGTGTTCAATTAATTGATCCAAATGCATTTTTGTTCTGCTTCTCCAATGGAACTTCTGTACCACACTTCTTCAGATACTGCTGCACTTGATGATGATGAGATACTTTATATCAATGGTTAGCATAGCAATTAGTGGTGTAGGAGTTGGAGTGGCTTTATCTCTAGTTGGCTCACTATTTTTGCTAAGTGTAATTGAGATGTCTAAATTGTGTGTGGAAGTAAAGGGACCTTTGCCTTTGGCTGTGCAGCGTGTGGTAGATTGCCTTGGAAGTGAATACCACAGAGACAGGATACAATATGAAGTGGTTGCTAGTAAATATTCATCAAAATTGTAAGAAAAATGAAGATCAAGCTCAAACATGATCAATTATGTGCAATGATATTGTCATATGATGTCTAAGAGAGCAACCAATGATTTATGATTGTAATTTTTGTTAAGTTTGTTGGTCTAAAGGTACTGTGAATTTCAATATAATTTATTAAATATTCAATTTATAGATAAAGGTTACCACATTTTTGTAAGCATTCAAATATATATGAGTCATGAAACCTTGAATAATTTATTAAATATTTGTCACTTTTTTTTAGTTTGTATCACTTTTTTGAGTTTGTATCACTTTTTGAGAGTGTGTCATTTTTTTTAATTTTATCACTTTTTTTTTTAGTTTGTGTCACTTTTTTTTTTAAATTTTTTATAAAAAAAAAGTGACATTGTGTCACTTTTTCATTTTACACATTCTATAGTCTGGATTCATTCATGGTTTGAGTCTGTTGGCATTTATTATGGAGGATGTTGCGAAGAAGTAA
>CAIGRR010348716.1:0-10547 GCA_903798365.1 Fraxinus sp. 1973-6204 | reverse complement strand
AATAATCTGTGACCAAAAAATTTGACGATATGTGACCAGTAAATAAATTCGTGACTTATAATTATGAATATGTGACCATTAATCACAAAAATGTGACTTTATTATCTTTATTTAATAAAAATAAAAATAAAACCTGATTTTTGAATTTTTAAACCATAAACTTGATTTTTTAATTTAGAAACTTAAACACCTTATTTTTAATTTTTTCCCTTTACAAAAATACTCTAAAAATTAAAGATCTTTTAAAAAAGTGGATGTTTGTCACTCAAATGAGCGACAGAAAAAGAGAAGCAATATTAAAAAAGGTGATGTAAATTCAAAATAGTGACAAAACTTAACAAAGTGAGAAAATATCAATCAAAACTTTAAAATACGTCATTTTTTGTTGGCTTTATATAGGGCTATAAATGGATCGGATCTGTCTATATCCGATCCGATACGATAAAAATAATTATATGATCTAATCTAATAATCCAATGGATATTTGATTGTTAAATCCATATCATTTTTGCTATGTTATCAGACATCCGATCCGAAATTAAAGAAATTAGGGAAAAAAATGTTGCAATCAACTTTTTTCTTTTCTTTTCTTTTTCTTTTTTTCTTTTTATTTTTTCCCCAATTTTTTTTCAATTCTTAAACGATTTTAATAATTATAAATTTTTTAACTTTTTTACGTTTTGAATTTGATGACCTTTTATTATAAATTTATTTATTTTCTCATTTATTTATTTTAGTCACAAATAATATGTCATAAAAATATTTTACCGANATTTTTTTTCAATTCTTAAACGATTTTAATAATTATAAATTTTTTAACTTTTTTACGTTTTGAATTTGATGACCTTTTATTATAAATTTATTTATTTTCTCATTTATTTATTTTAGTCACAAATAATATGTCATAAAAATATTTTACCGACTCAATTATTTATAACAAATTAGATCAAATTGACATATATCCATATTTGATCCATTTAATTAAAGAATTATCGGACTCGAATCTTGATCGGATTATCGAACTGGAACCCCGAATCCGTCTGCCACTAATTTCATCGAATTCGGATCAAAATTCAATTCATTGACAGCCCTAGCTCTATCACATCTAAGATATATGAGGTGGAATGTATAGAAAAAGCAAAATTGATTCACAGTAGATTAATTTTAAATGAAAATTACAGGTAAAACATAAACATGTTTGACAATCTAGATTGTGCATGTTATGAAGCTGCCCAACAAAATACATATTAATTAGTAAGTGTTGTTGGATCGCGTTTCCAATCTAAAATGTTACTCTAGAAGTGATTATAATTCCAAGCCATTGAATGCAGGGGATGGAAGAGGCTTAGCAGAGAGTATACATAAGTAGTTCTACGGTTTCAGACATATACTACATTTTGTCATAATGCCTGTAAAATCCCGTGTCTTTCCTCTAGCAAGCAGCTGAATCCCATGAATACATTCTAGCTACAAAATCATACAAAACAACACAAGATAGAAGCTACTTGCAAGATTTGACTTTTGCGAGTTAATAAAATCATGGTGTTGATAATACGTTAAATTCATGTAACCCGTCCCTATTGTTTTTCCACGCCGTCGACACAACTACCGTCCTCCTCTTTCTCCATCTCCACCACCACTACTAGCAGACCCAAGCCTAAGCACAAATCCAAGCCATTTACTACTACACCTCCACTTATATCCATTGTTAGGAGAGACAATCGAGGAAAGTTGAGGTATTATCCAAAGAGAAGGCACTTATTGAGCCTCGAAAAGCAAGAACTCTGCCATTTTTTATTGTAGGAGTTTACTTAGCAAGCACATGTAAGAACCAGAAATTAGGCTCCACCACAACTTCTCCAATGATTTTTCCTAGCTCATTTACTCGAAATTTCATTTTCTTTTGGTCTTTTTTTTGGTTGGGATTGAATTGCATTTATTTTTCTCCACAAATTATATTGTTAATGATAATTAAAAAGGTGAAATAGTATTAATCAAATTTCTAAGTAACATGCCATATTGGGCCTGATTATCCCATTTTTTATTGGGTTAATTAGGTCGACGACCTGGGCTAAATTTTTATTTTTTATTGGGTTAATTAGGGGGAATTTCACTACTCAAGTATTAACTACATGACAAATTCAATTTCCAGATTTCAAAATTCAAAATTCAGGTGATAAATAAATAAATAAATAAAAATATTAAGGTCATAATTATACAATCAATGGTCACAATTACGTACTTATAGATCACAACTTATTTACTGGTCACATATTATAAAATTAATTGATCACAAATTATTTTACGGTCACAAATCAAAAAAATTATAGGTCGCAGTTTATTCGTTGGTCACATATTTTCAAATTAGTTGATCATAAATTATTTTTTCAATTACAAATTATATAATTTTTATGTCATAGTTAAGTGGTAATCACAAATAATCAAATAATTGGTCACATACACTAAACACCCTACTCCCATCTCGGATCCCGATCCACCACCCATACTCGATCACAAATCAACTAAATAGTTGGTTATAAACTCTCTTTTTCCCACCTCGCCGCCACCATCGTACCACCACCGCAACTACTACCAACATCAACTACAACACCACCACCACCACTACCACCAACAACAACACTGACATCGTCATCGCCAACAAAAACTACTCCAATACCGAAACATGAAAATCCACAACCACTTCTAAAACCAACAAATCCAGCAAAAACCACCACGCTAGAACCATCGTCACAGATCAAGCACAGATCACGACACACCACCACCGCAGACAACTGAATTTACTTCCACATATTCACCTTGGCAAACACCAACTTCGCCTCCCGATTCACCTCGACGAACAGAAAACCCACCGCTCGATTCACCTCCACAGATTCATCGTAAGTCGCTTTCAAACTCGAAAAGTCCACCATCTTGGTCAACTCTTCCTATGCCAACGCAGCTGGAGCATCCCCATTTTCCATCAAAACATCCTCCAACAGTATGGTCCACGACGTCGTTGTCGAGGAAGATACGAGCGACGTGATAGGGCGAGGCAGCTTCTCTCTGCGTCACACATCGACTTCTCACACGCCTCTGCGCCTCACAAAGCTGTGAAGTGGAAATGATGACTAGATAGTCAGATATGACAGGATTTCTAAGAATTTGGTCTCTGTTTAAAAAAAAACACTCATTTTCGATTACAGATTCTCACAATACAATATTTTGCACGTAAATTCAAAACTTTTTCCTACTTTTTATCCAACATTCTTCAAAAAATCACAATTTCAAAACTCATTTTTCAAAAAGGAAAAAAATCTCCATTAAATGGACATCAAACAAGGACTTGATTTATGTTTTGATAAATTTTTGAATTTAGAGAAACATGAAATGACATATGCAAATAGCAATTAATTTTAGTGACATAAAAATATCTTACAAATAAAACAATTAATTTTAGTGACAATAAAAATATCTTACAAATAAACTTTAGATTGTTTTTGTATAAAAGCATATATTAACTTGATTGAAGAAGGAAACAAAACGTCTAATCGCACTTCTCCTTTATCTTATCCAAATATTGGACACCTCCTTAACTTTGGCTAGTAAAGTTCTCATCTATGATCATTGTCAAAATAAACTTTGTGCTTGATCTGTACAACTTTAAAAATATTAAAAAAATTAAAATTAAAGTTAATAATTAATTTTAAAAATATATTTCAATAGATCCATAAATTTTTATCAATATCTCAACCACATATTTCATTAACTTTTATCAAAATCTACTAATTTTTTTTTCTTTAAAACTATCAAACAATCCTTTTATTTTAAAGAAAAAAACTGTTTTATCGACCATATTGTGAACTTGGCCACTTAAGCAAAATACGAACTTCTATATCAGACCCTCCAAGAGGGTAAATAAATTCCATCTGCGGTCAGTGAATTTTTAGCCAAATTCAATTGGGTAACAAAACTTTATTCTCTCTCAATTTGTACCAAATTTCAATTTATTTTCAAGTTGGATGACTAAATACTAATATAGTGTGAAATTAATCTCACCACTCCATCAACTGTTGACTTCCAAATTGAAGAAATTTTTTTAATTGACAGCCCTGTCTCATCTTCCATATAATAGCAGTGTATACATATCATAAAAATGTTAAAATAATAAAAACACGAACTTTAACCTTTGAATCGAATGACATTATCATAACCTTCGTTTTACTATTTCATTTCTAGGGTGCCACCATATCAATTACCATGAAAAATCAGTTAATGCATTGCTAACTAAGCAATTTCTATCAGTTTGGGGAATGATAACTAACGAACGTAATAGAATGATAAAACTTCAAATCAAATTGAAGTTTAATGACCTAATTAAAGTTTATGAATCCAATGGAATTTCATGGAAAATGTCACATCCGAGGAAAACAAATTCCACTTTAACCGTTTGATTGCAACGTAAAAATGAAAATCAAATTCCAAGATACAACCACTTTAAACTGCATGGAAAACGAATTCCTATGAATTTGGTGAATTTTTATTTTCCTACTAATATGGAATTGAAATTCCTTTGCACCTTTGTCTGTCAAACGAACCTAAAGTTCGGTGAACCGACATCCAAATTACCCATTTACGTGTAAAAACCTCTTTGTCAATTTCTGCACGGACCCTCTTCAACTTGTAAAGCTCTTCCAAATTAATTCATAAACCCAAAATTTTATTCAATATACTGATGTATAACGTTTAATACTATGTTCGGACAGAATCAATACCAGACATCTATTCCTAAGCCAACCAGTGAAGTTAGTTCCAAAATTTCGCCTAAGATCAATGTCCCCACTCACGAGATACAATTTGTAACGTGTGAGTTTTTATCAGAATCCAACGAAATTGCCCTATAGAGATATGGACCATTTCTTTGAAGCGTCATTGTCATTTTTGTAGCTCTGATCTGAATAGGATTCTTACCATTACAGCCACAGGATGATACTTTCAAAAAACTCTTGAATAAAACATTTTTTGTACTACTCAAAGAACGTGTGGAGGGAGGGAGGGGAGGGGGGGAATGAATGTAGCTCTTGCCAACAATTGATTTTCTCCTCAATCATTCATTTCCACATGTTCCTTTATATTCATAATCTTAGAACAGAAGTTGTACACGTAATTCTCGCGTAAGGAAATTGAATCACTTCTCTTTTTCTCTCTCGTAAATGGTAAGTCCATGTTTCGAACAACTTGATAATTATGTAGTAATGCATGGATAATAGTGTTTCATTATATCAAGTTTATGACAGGTTTTGGTGCAACAAAATGGTGGCAAAGATGGAGGGAGTGATAAAACCCTGGTGGATTTTCGAGGAAAGCCAGTCGATATGTCACGAACTGGTGGATGGCTGGCGGCAGGGCTTATCTTAGGTGATGCTTTTGACATGTTGATGCCATCTCATGAAATAATATATGTTTGATAGAGGTCTAATAGTGTATTGAATTCTTGTTTCAGGGACTGAATTATCTGAGAGAATTTGCGTCATGGGCATATCGATGAACTTGGTGACTTATTTAGTAGGAATCTTGCATCTTTCGTCTGCAAAATCTGCAAACATTGTGACAAACTTCATGGGAACGCTCAATCTTCTAGGCCTCCTTGGTGGTTTCTTGGCAGATGCTAAACTTGGCCGTTATTTGACAGTTGCAATTTTTTCTTCCATAACAGCTTTGGTAAGCCTGAGCATCAGTATTCAGTAACCTTCGTATATCACATATAATATTTGTGCAGTCGAATCTATCAAACATGTTATAAGCACTATATTTTTTGTCTTCCATATAACGCCTCTGTAGATGCATAAATTGCAAATATTAGAGCCTTTGAACTTTACGTGTAAATGAATTACACGATAAATAATTTCGTCAATCCTATACATTGATTGAACCAGGGAGTAACATTGTTGACATTGGCCACAACCATTTCTAGCATGAGGCCTCCTCCTTGCAGTAACTCGAGGAGACAGCAGTGCATCGAGGCCAGCGGCAAGCAATTAGTTTTGCTTTATATCGCTCTCTACACAATAGCATTAGGAGGTGGTGGAATCAAATCAAACGTCTCTGGTTTTGGTTCTGACCAGTTTGAGACATCAAATCCTAAAGAGGAGAAGGCGATGATCTATTTCTTCAATAGATTTTATTTCTGCATTAGCCTTGGATCCTTGTTCGCTGTTACAGTTTTGGTGTATATACAAGACAATGTTGGCAGAGGATGGGGATATGGAATATCAGCAGGGACGATGATTATAGCTGTTGCTATATTGCTGTGTGGGACGCCTTTATACCGATTTAGGAAGCCTCAAGGGAGTCCTTTAACTGTCTTGTGGATGGTCATTTTCTTGGCTTGGAAGAAGAGGATCCTTCCTTATCCTTCTCATCCCAGCTTGTTAAATGAATATTACGGTGCAGAAGTTGCCCACACCGAACGACTCAGGTAAATGAAATCAATTTTTCCTCCATATGTTTTTCTGATAAATTTGATCAAGAATGTGAAATTTTTGAGTTATGTAACACTGATCAATGAGAATACTTTTTCCCATTTGTAAGTGTCTAATTCTAAATTGGAATCATGGCCTCAATCTTCTCATACTGCTAGCTCAATTCACCTAGTTATAAGTACTTTGAACTATTGCCTCAAAAAGATAGTCCTACTTGAAAATAAATGGTGCCTTTCAAATTGAAACCAGTATTCTTCACCATTCCTGTGTGAAAGTTGCTAGTTCAACCCTAAAATCACCTAGAAGGGAAGTCACAATAATTAATTAATCTAGATCCAGTTCACGTGAATTAACTTCCTTATGTTGAATTGCCGGATTGTATGAAATCAATAACACAAAGAATTGATGACAGAGAAAATCTTTAACTGAGTAAAAACTCCGGGACTAAGCCAATAACTTCCACTATAGACAATAAGAACAATAAGATCTAGCCTAGAAAACTCACTAGACTCGCTGATTTAATTCTTGCAATCTCTAAGACCCGTTGGAACATGAAACCACTCACATCCGCTCTGAATCTTCTGGAATTGTCTATCTTCTGTGGATCACCAAGAACACTTTGTTCGTATATTCTTCCTATATTTCTGGTTCAAATTCCCTCAATCTTCAACAATATTTGAAAGTTATTGAGAAAGTATCTTCCTAATTATATCTAAGAAGTGGATGTTTTAGGTATTTGAATTTGATATTTTCCTAACTTGTGGTCGATTGATCTCAAGAATCAATTATTTAATCTCAATACTTGGATATGTTCTTGGATCTTGGAATGATGTTAAGAGGATGCATTATAATGATCAACCATACACAAAAACGTACTAGACATTGTGTGTATATAATATGAGGTATTTGGTTAATATAAGATAGATAGAACTCTTGAAAATCACAAACTGAGTTTCTCGAAAAACACCATCATTCGAGCGCTAGGCTAACGACATGCGGGAGACAATGAATCTGTTTTGGACGCTCGAGCATCAACTTGGTGGTAGTCTAGCATAAATCCGGCGACTCTTGACTCTTTCTCTATTCGAACCCAATGACTTCTAATTCATCCATACAACACCTCAAATGACTCCTTGGCTCTTACAACTCTTTTGCAATAATCATTTTCTTTTACAATAATCATTTTGTCTAAAGAATTGCCAATACGACTTAAGTCCTGACACTGTGCAGACCAGGTGTATGTACGAGGAATGAAATAGTGCAAATTACTTTGAATTATCTGTATTAATGCTGGAAAATGTCTGCAGTGGCAGGTTCTGATGCTAACTGCGGGGCTTTTATCCTTCGGACATTCTATATCATGATTAAAATCGTAATGCTAAGACGTAACTGTGAATCTGCACTCACCATTGTAGAATCTGACACTGCACTTGCTAATTTTGTAGGTGTCTAGACAAGGCAGCAATCATAGATGACCATGCAATAGCCAGTGAAAACAGAGACAACCCTTGGAAGGTTTCAACAGTTACACAAGTTGAAGAAGTGAAAATGGTACTCAAACTTATACCCATATGGTCCACTTGTATACTCTTCTGGACAGTATACTCTCAGATGAATACATTCACCATTGAACAAGCAACCTTCATGAACAGGAATATTGGAAATTTCGTTATTCCTTCCGGCTCCTTCTCGTTCTTTCTTTTCATCACCATTCTTCTATTCACATCCCTTAATGAAAGAGTCATCGTACGCATTGCTAGAAAAATCACCCACAATGCTCAAGGAATCACGAGCCTTCAACGAGTAGGAATTGGACTGGTATTTTCAATCATCGGCATGATAGCTGCTGCACTTGTAGAAATGAAAAGAAGAGAAAATGCCACACATCATATGATCAATATAAGAGCTTTCTGGCTTGTCCCTCAGTTCTTCCTCGTGGGAGCCGGGGAGGCATTTGCATACGTTGGTCAGCTGGAATTTTTCATTAGAGAGGCACCTGAAAGGATGAAATCTATGAGCACCGGTTTATTCCTCAGCACACTCTCAATGGGCTATTTTGTGAGTAGCCTGCTGGTTTCTCTAGTCGATAAAGCAACAAAAGGAGCCTGGCTAAGGAGCAATCTCAATAAAGGAAAATTGGAAAATTTCTACTGGATGCTTGCAGTTCTCGGAGTGATAAATTTCTTGGTGTTTTTGGCCTTTGCAATGAGACATCAGTACAAGGTGCACAATTATGATAACACTGCTGCTCGAGACGAAGAGCTCAAGAATGGGAAGGAGATGTCAGTTAAACGAGGGGAAAACAAATTAGAAGAGGCAAAGGAAGAACCTTAGTTTGTAAATTGGTTGCTCCTCTCTATATTTACTAAAGAATCAAGATGAAAGTTGTGTTCAAATATTAGCAAGAGATGTATAATCATCCCAACATATTCTAATTTATTCTTATATCTGTAATGTTGTGTTGGTTTTTAATCTTCAACCGAGTTATAAGTTGGTTCTCAAATATCGTCCTCTTCTCTAACTCTTACCTCACCCCTACTCCCAAGTCCGACCCCTACATGACCCCGACCCGTCCAGTCTTCCCACCATTCTGGTGTGTCGCTGCTCCCAGTCCCACCACCACTGTTGGAATATTCCATCCTCCAGCTCGTTCAGCATGCTCCTCCAGCTCGTCTCCTTCCAGAACCTTCTCCAACTCACGTTCACCAGCACATGAGTTCACACGGCCAGCACATGCAGCTCTTCTTCTAGCTTCTTCTAGTTCCTTCTTTTGTTATAAGTTTGATAGGAATTTACTCTATAAATAGAGCTATGTATTCACCTTTACAATTGAGCTTGATGATTAATAAATTGTTCTTCTTCTCAAGTTCCTTCAATATGTTTTGATATTGAATCTATCCTTTAATTTCTTAATAACCACCACCACAAAACGTGTACTCCATTAATATGGAAACTTACACAATGCTTGATACCATAACCTACACCACAGATAGACCTAGCCATTATATCAACTACTTCTGACCCTTTCTAGTATGTTAATTTAGTTTCAAGTTTCAAAATATTGATGTGAACCAAACGATTATGAACAAACTAAACAGAGCTTATGAATTATTTGCCAATTTCTGATAAATATGTAACTAACTTCATAGGAAGGTCATGGATGAAAAGATATGCTTGCAAATGGTCAATTGCTATACTAGTTTTAAAATTGAGTTCTACTCCAAATAGTTGTTATAATCGCAATAGGAGAGAAGTCATTTAGGGCTGTGCTTACTATTCATATGCTTTCAATAGTTATTGTTCGATTATTCAGTGTTTGATTTGGACACGATAACTGGTGCACTAGCGGTGTATCCTTCATGATTCTCTCTTACTAAAAAAAAAAAAAAAAAATATCTTCTCAATGCTATGACTCCCACTGAATATGAACCACAATTCTGGTGTCTTTTTCAAGTATTTCATAATTGGATGCTATTCATGGTGCTAATTGTTCTTGGAAAGAAGGGTTGTGTGACTCGTGTCAGTGTTTGGTAAAGGATTGCGAAGATAAGAGATGGAGGGACTGGGGTGGAGTGGTTTTCTGTTTGGCAAATATTTCTTTGTTGCTCTTTCTATATATTTTTTTTATGTTATTTTTATTTAATTTAAAATAATATCTTACATAACAGAGTTTTTAATAGTTAGTTAATCAAACACTTTTTGTACATGGGATACCTAAATAATATAATTAAAAACCTAAATACTCTATTGCGTACAGGTTAAGGATCTCAACTCTAATTTTCCTCAAAACTAAAAACTTCCTTTTCAGTCATAGAGATTGAGGGATATGAAGTGATGGCGACGAGTCGAATTGAGGTTGCTCACAAGCCCAAGCTCAGGGCTTAGTATAAGTTCGTACAAAAAAAGGGCTCGAGCTTTTTGTGCTCGGGATGGGCTCGTCCCCAAAAAATGGGGTTTGGCCTGGGCTTTGACAAGAGCTTTTTGTCGAGTCGATTAGACTCACTAGCTTTTCAAATTTTTTTTTATTATTATTCAAATATACGAAAAATTGATTATTGATTGTTAATT
>CAIGRR010348675.1:0-10597 GCA_903798365.1 Fraxinus sp. 1973-6204 | reverse complement strand
TTGATTACATCGTAACCGAACCAAAAGGTAGAGCTCACCTTGAGTTTCCATTAGCCCGTGTAGAGTGAAGCTGGCGTTCTTTGTCATCAGCTTGTTGTAGCTCCTATCCTCGAAGAGCTGTTGGTAGATATGACTGATGATGTCCCACTACTCTTGGAAGATTTCACACCTCGGTAGAGAGCATGCAAACAATGAAAATATTAAGTAATAAGAAATCATTCCAAGTAGAATCAGCTAGGTAAAATGACTTACTGGCTGTAGAATAAGAAGTGGGGACGGTAAGAGAAGCCATGGGATCATTCTCCATGGTATCCCATCCCCCGGCAACCCAGAACCAGGACTTCTGCCACTCCTTCACTGAAGAGGGCATATCATCCACGAATGAGGAGTGAGATCCCTAAAGAGTCAAGTAATACCACCCCCTACTTTTCTCACCCCGGCTACGCTCTTATGGAAGTAAATGTAGTGGAAAACAATAAAAGGCATATCTATGCCTAGGCTGGCCTGGTAGCAAACTATCCTAACCCAACTATTTGAGAACGAGAGTTTAGGTGGAGTGGGTCGGAGCCAGCCCATAGGAGCGGAGAACCAACCTAAAAAATGGGTGAAAAGGGAGTCTAAGGCCTGCCCTCAACAAGTTCTCACTTATGGCCACACAACCTAGCCTCGGATAACACGCCCTCTCGTTAGGGTCGGGTATGATTAAGTCTATGTTGTCAGGTGTCCTAACGACCCGTCTACACTTGTCTAAAGTTTTCGAGGTGATTTTAGAGGGACAGCTAGAAGCCCCCCATTGGATAGAAGTGTCCACAGGTGGGGCAGGTAATCTCCAAATATTCTTCCCCGACCTTATCGTTCTTCCTATTTCGTCCGAAGAGATGACTATTATATCTCTCACAGCTAAACTCTCGATACTTCACCTCTCCCCACTTGTAGAAGTGTTTCCGGACCTCTCAGAAGCCAATAGGTCAAATTCTGAAGCAAAATGAAGCAAATAAAGAAGGAAAAGTTTACCTAAAAATTATGATTCGAAAGAAAAGAAGTCGCTAGAGTTTTCAAAGAAATTTGCCAGTGTTTTCAAAGAGGCTACCGGAGTTTCAAAGTTGGTCTCCGGAGAAATGGAAGCAGAGCAAAAACGAAGGTATAAAGGAGCTTCAGAGATATTTCACAAAGTGAAGAGTTTGGACCTTATATAGGTGTCCCAAGTTCACCCCAGCAATTAGAGCATTGTTGATCAAATCTTAGCCCAAATGCGTCGCCTTGAGCTCTTCCAACCGTCGCCATGATTATCATTTATTGCCTAGGAGGCGTGTATTGAAAGCAAGCGACGCCCACAAAAAATTGCCTTCGAAATACGTGAGAATTGTTAAATTATTAGCACACAACCCAAGACTGTCTCATTAGCAGACGCTTTGTCCTTCAACTAGGACGTCGCCTCTGCCACAACTTTTCTCAAAGTTGCCAACACTCATCGCTTAGTCCTTCAGCCAGGATTTTGCTTGTACAACAATTCTTTACAGAGTTGCCAACGATCATCGCTTCGTCCTTTAGCCAGGATTTCGCTTCTGCAACAACTCTTCACAGAGTTGCCAGCATTCATCACTTTGTCCTTTAGCCAGGATTTCGCTTCTGCNGTCCTTTAGCCAGGATTTCGCTTCTGCAACAACTCTTCACAGAGTTGCCAGCATTCATCACTTTGTCCTTTAGCCAGGATTTCGCTTCTGCAACAACTCTCCTTTGAGTTGCTAACACTCATCACTTTTGTCCTTCAGCCAGGATGTCGTTTCTCCACACCTAATCATCTCTTCTACAACGCAAAGACTCCAAAACATGGTATTGCCACATCAATAAAGTCCTTGCATTATATAAATATCCATACACGGACTTAAGGGACTGTTACTGTGGGCCTTTAGAGGCCCTCCACCTCGTCTGTCCCTCTCATCTGTCACGTGTTGGACGCACTAAATTTGCACCGGACGGACTGAATTTGTATTGGGCGAACTGAATTTGATGCCCCGAACCGAAACGCTACTGCTCCCTCGTAGAAGAACCGAACTCATCCGCCAAACACGACGGATGCAAAGGCCCGCACTCCGCTACATCCTACATTCACCTCTCCTAGCCTACTGAGGTCTTTTTTGAGGAGATCTCTCCAAAGTCAAGTCTTTAGACTAATTGATGAGACATGTAGCAGACTATAAATTGTCAACTCATGTTGCTATATCAGAAATCATTTAATGTCAGCCAACCTATGGATTGACAGATTGAAGCCTATGAAAAGATGACTCATCCGGGATCCGAAGCCACATGTCCCCCTATCCAACAGTTCTCATCTTCCTTTCTCTAATATAAATACCCCTACACTATGATAAGGGAGGGGGCCCATTCTAATCATTACACACTAGTCTTTTAACTCTAAAGAGCCTTTCACTGCATTGACACACATTCTCAACCACATCCTGGTGACCACTTCATCGCAAGGAATCACTCTCCGGTTGACTGAAATACTAACTTGACAGTCGGAGTGCTCGCACCTCTTCTACCTCCACCAGAAAAGGCCACAAGTGACTAACGGTGTGCTATCGTGCACATTGAGGAGCTTGCATGGAAATTTATTTTGTTGGCCACGTGTTGGAGTCATTTTTTGAGATCAACAAAATTAAATCAAAATTTTAAATTTTATAGATATTTTTATATTATTAGTGACTAATTATAAAATGGGACTTCTTTTAGCTGTATAATAACTTGTCTTTGATTTTGGCAAATAAGTAAGTGTTGGAAAGTAAATCTCAAGATTTGGTAACTTTTAAAATTTTAGCCCCTATTTGGCCCCCTTATTTATAATTATAATGGTTGGAATAGTATTTTTGAAAAATGTGTGGTTGAAAAAGAAAAAAAAAGTTTTGGAATTACATGTAATATTATTTTATAGGAGAATGTGTGACTGATAAGAAGAGAAAGAAAAATAAATTATAATTTCAATGGAGACTAAACATGAGACTTGGGTTTAAGATCTACTAAATAGATTAAATCCCCGTTTCAATTCAAACCAAATTAATCAAATAAGAATAGCAATATTACTCTTGAAGCATGATTAATTCATGATTGCAGAACAAGAGACCAAATTGATTCAAGAATAAAAAGCAAAATCACACAAGAGTAGGTTGTATGTCGAGTGGGTCAATTCTGATATTTCAATACACGAAATCACTCATTATACTTCAAGTGTTTCGTAAAGGAAATTGTTCGATCCCATGTAATTATTGGAACCAAATTCAAACTAGAAACGTCGATTCAGGTTCGAGTTCGTGTTCGGGTTAGAGTTTGAGTTATGTTCTATCTATAAATTTTTTTTGATTTTTGCAAGAGATAGAATCCAAATAAGAAATCTTCAAGAAGCTAAAAAAATTCAGCTACATGACACAAAATAATGAACACAAAAAATCAAGAAAAAGGAAAAAAATGAAAATATTTGTGCAATTTGAAATCTTAAAGAGCCTTCAGAGTTTTAGACAAATTATGGGCCCAATTAGAGTTTTTATTTTTCTATTTTTTTATAAACTGGGTTGGGCGGATTTTTATTTGTAACTTGCAACCCGATCCAAATTCGTAGTTGTTTAAGTTAATAACTTTTGCAATTTTTTTATACAACCCATAAATTATAAAAAAATAAGAAATTATATAAAAAATTGGTTCCATCCCCATTATTCTAGTTTGAGAATCAAGAACTGATCCGAACCCAATCGGTTCTCAATTCCAGTTCTTAATTTATTCTTTTAGAACCTAACTAGAACCTCCAATTTTGATTCAGTTTCAATTCGGAAGGTTTGATTCCGGTTAAAATATCCTGGGCTACATAAGAGAACCAAGTACAATTATTCTCTTCTTCTCTATATGAAAATTGGTCAAAGCATTTAATTGCAATGTTCTAAAAGGTGGAATGCGTGATGATGCGCGGAGGTCAAGCTATAGGTTAGGCGAGCTAAGACATATGCATAAAATGAAGTTTTTTTTTTTTTATTTTAATATTATTTTAATTTTAATTTTTAATCAACCAAAAATCATTTAATAATTAAAAATAATGCATATCAAACCATTAAAACAAATTTATAAAAACTTTATACATTTTTTCAAAAGTTTCAAACAAAAAGATAAGTTGCAAATGTAAATCAATCTTTAAGTTTTAATTTAAAAGAATTATAATTTTTTTTTTTTTAAAAAAAGATAATAATGCTCGTCTAGACGTGATCACGCATTAACGGTCTTTGACCGCTAAATAAGGCGCCAAGCCGTTTTCACCGTGCATCAAGACGCACCTTTTAGAACGCTGGTTAATTGTAATGCATTGTCCGTCCTCTATGGCTTATGCCTACGACTAGATCTGCTTATTATCTCTATGAACTTATTTTGGCCTCTTTGCATGTGTAGTACTTGAATTTTCATTACCATTGCAATTAAGTCCAAGACTTTAAGGGGCTACCAAAGGACTTGATCGAACTTATATAACTTAAGCTAAAATAATTCAACTATAGTCTAGTCGATCTGAGATTGTATATAACAATTATTTGTTTCCACTCCTTTCACTAAAGGCGAAATTAAATTATGTAAAATCACATAAACAATATATCTCAATTCTTTGCAGTTACATCCTTTTGACTTGTCAATTTTATGTCTTATCCTTGTCACATGTCGAAATATTTGTCCAAAATAAAATGACAGTTTCATTCTTATAATTACCTTCTCATCAAAGTAAGTTTTTTTTTTTTTTTAAACAATTTCTTCGTGATATAATTACGATATTAGAATTCGGTGTCACCAAATACTGAGCTCACATTTAAACCGTTCCATAAAGAAAAACTTAAGTGGACGCATTAGCCCCTTGAACAGGGTGACGACTTTCGAACGCAAAATATGTGCTTACTACTTCAATTAATATCGGCTCCAAACATATAAAGGTATTTGATCGTGTAATCTGATCTTACTTACGGGCACATCAAAGAATATCAAGTTCACTAATAGCAACAACTACTCTGTGACGGATTAAAGTAATCCCAAGACAGTCAAATGTATATTAATTCTTGCTCGCAATAAATTTTAAGAGGAAATTGTACCCCATGTCCTTTTGGGTTGACATTTTAAAAAGTTAAAACATTTTCATAAATGTCACTAAATTTAAAAACTACACCAAAATTTGTCACTTTTATTAATGGTCTTAAAAAATGTCACCTTTTATGTGCAATGTCCAATTCACTTTTAGTGATACCTTTTAAGGAGCATTTAATGCTCATTAACGCCTGACTTGAATGACATTAATGTTATGAAGTGATGATTTAATTTTTGTACTAAAAACATTTGATATATGCATATTATATTGGGTAATATGAATTTTGTTAATAAAAAAAAATTTGAATAGTGAGTATAAACCAATTTCGTCTACCATTAACAAACTCTAACTTTTTAATCATCTTCTCCATTCCTTCATGGAAAAGACATTAATATTAGATTCATCATCCATTTGGAGATGTTAACATATTATAAATTGTTTATTATTTTATCTTATGATTTACTACTTTCGAAATGTTAAATACAACATCATCATATTTATTCGAAATTTTTGAAATTATTATTCATTGATTTGATTGGTTTTTCAAATCTTTTGGAATAAAGATACCAATATCCTTTACAAAATGTTGTGAATGATTCCATATTTAATGTAGCATTAAGTTATTTATTGGGAAGATGTTATCATATTGTAGTTAAGAATTGATTATCACCATTAATGCTTTGAATAATTTCTTCTAATCAAACACAATAAATATTTTGAAGGATTGCCTCTTTAATGATATAATGTCAAATTATTTGGGAAGAGAACTTTTTCATTCGGTAGTACAATGTTGATGACCACACCTAATGTGATAAAAAAATTGTTCCAATCACCCACGTATATGCTTCCTCTCAGATTTGATAGTTCAATTGTCGAATTCGACATTTAAAAACTATCGGGTTAGACATTTAAATTGTCGAACTCGAAATTTCGAAACTCTCGGGGATAGACATTTCAACTGTCGAATTCAATGCTTGGAAAATGTCGAGATAGACATTTCAATTGTCGATTTAACCTTTTGCTATTGTATGGATTTAGTATTCGAATGTGCCACTTTCATGCTATTAAATGCTGACATATTGATTGTGCCGAATTTTAACATTGCAATCTCAACTTTTCAGGTATGAGTAATCATTTGAGATTCATCGTGTCGCATGTGGGAAAGTTTGTTCATGTGGATGACGAATGGAAGTGGAGAGGGAACAAAACCACCCACACGACGCAAGCGATCCAAATAGGAGTCTACCCTACGAATCAGAAAATGCACTCGTTATGGTATTGGTCATAATCGAAATACATGTTCCAACCCCATTATAACACTACTCACATACCTAGGCTTGATGTCTGAAATTGTTGAAGTTGTATTTTGCATGACCGAATGATGACGTAAATTTTTAAGTTATATTATCACTATCATTTCATTATCGTTTACAAACATCAGTTATGTAGCAATAACTTCACAGCAAAGTTCTCACATAAACAGATTACTTCATTACATTCCGACACTGTTAGTTCCGACAGAATATTTCAGTTCCTAACTTGTTCATGGTTTTTTTTTTTTACATGTCACATTGCTGAATGATTCATTATCATTTAAAGACACTAGTCGTGTTTAAGTTCACAAGTGAAATATTTCATCACATCCTGAAAGTTAAACTGTCGGTCTTGAATATTTCATCACATCGTTCTCGACAGTTGGTTGCAAAGTTGACTACAAATGAGATGCATAAGGGATATGCTTTTGCACAACATTTGGTACATACATTATCATATAAATCCATGACAAAACTACAATAAATAATTATAGCTGAAGACGTACACAATTTTTGCCCACATCAATGGTCGTCGAGTTCAACGAAAATGCATAAGCACGGATATATATAATCACCAAAGCGTGTTTATAATCAAAGTCCTAGACAATTGTCCTTACTATGGTTATTTAGTATACAACCACCAAAAAGTCTTTATACTAGTATTAACAAATTTCTTGGGCACTAGTCTTTGACTCCCTTTCTCCTCTTCTTGGTGTACAGAGTCTTGGTAAATGCTATAGGAAAGCGAATGCGTGTTGATCACGGTCTCTTTGTGTTAACTGCATCGCCGTCTTCAACGAGTATGGTAGCCACCACTGGTATGTCAGTGACATCACCTATGCAAAAGTAGTATGAGCCGAATTAGTTATAAAAAATGCCATATTATAACATAATAGCATACTAGCATCTAATTATCTGCTCAGCTACTTAAAATCAATATTATGAATCCTTCTTTGGGAACTTACCTTTAGGTTCGACTATGGCATTAGAAGTGAGAATCGTAGTTTTCTCTATGACATTATCCAATATTGTTGTACGATCTGCATTTAAATTGGGAGAAGACAATCAACATTACCTTTCAACTCAACATGCATATAGTATATAATTGGAATTCAACTCTACATGCTTAAGTGACGATTATACCAAAATTAAAGAAAATGCATCACTACTGGGAACTGTAAAACAAATCTAAACTAAAAAGCTACACAAAAATATTATCACGATACGTTTCTATTGTGAAAAAAAACACAGCTGAAAGTACTATCGTATATTCTTGCAGTCCAAACTATGAGGTGGCCCTGTACATTGAACCATAACTCCTTTGTCTTTTTCATTTTTTATCATTCTGAACACAAGTTGTTGAATTAGCTATGCCGAGAATTGAAGTTCAGGTAAAATTAGCAAGGAACCTAAGTCGTGACATTTCTCTACTCGTAAATATGAACGTGCAAGCGCATGGCTTCAAGAATTAGAAATTCAAATTTCATATGCGAGAACAAAGAACACAAAGAAAGAAAAATGTCAGATGATTATATGTCATACATTTCATTCATAGTACATGTACATGAGCTGCTGAACAAATTTAGGCTTCTAGAACCAACTATCGAAATAAGTGATTCAACTGTTGAGAACAATAGTTTATCTCTACAGGTGGTTCCATAACTGTGACGTTTACATTTCATGAAGTAATAATGGTGCTGAGAAGATGGTATGTCATATACGTTAACCCCTAAAATCACACGTAGAAGAGAAGCTTAACAGAATTTGGCTCACGAAACCAACTGTCGAGAATTTTAGAGTTTACCTATCGATAACGACAATTCATCTCAACAGATGATTTCATAATTGTCGGGATTCACAATTACATTTCACATTCATATTGAATTTCCAAGATACGAAGGGTCAGGTTATGACAAACATGATTAGTGCTATACTCATAGCTTTAAATAGCATCATTTTTCATGTACTCAGCTATTATGAAAATAGAATGATCCAACCCTTAAGAAACATGAAAATAACCCTGCATAATCATATAAAGACACACATGCATGCTACAATATGTAAAATAGCCAAGCTTATTTGTACATAGTTCACCAGAATAGGACCTAGTTCAATCTTCACTCATTTCACAAACTTAAAAGTTAAACCCAAACTCAGCTTGCCCAGTAATGACCAAGAATCATCCACACATGAAAGCCTAGTTGAACACAATAATGGGTCGATTAAAAACCAAGAACCATGCAAACCTAGTATAGTTGAAAACAAGGTTGTATAATTTAAATTATACTTTTAAATGTAAATTAGCCAAATGAAAAAAAAATGAAGAAAGCATGATCCTCACCTGTTCGATCCAAACAGAATGTTTGAAATAGAATGATTATCATTATCTCCGGATGATGACCAAAACTCCAAATTCGAAACTTCGAGTCAATAATCAATCCCCTGAACATTATTTATATGAAACAAGAGTGAAAAACATAGTTACAAGAAAAAAATTCATAGATAACTTACATAAACCCTAAGATTCGCATTATGCTAGAACTAGAAAAATAGACAAAATAAATGAAAAGTGAGGCATATTGTACTAATCCAGGACAAAAAATTGCGAACAATAAAAAAAACACTCTAAATGTGAAAAATCAGAAGAAAAGAGAGCAAAAAAATGCAAAAGGAAACCTCAAGATATTAATGGTGGTCTTCGATGAAGGTGGACTAATTAATGATGATCATCGATGATGATGAGTTTTTGAATGTTTGACTGATAAAGAGGGGCATGAATTTAATGTTAGATGAGTGTTTGAATGATAGTGATAGACCAATTGAGTTGTATTTTTAGTTTTTGGTTTTTCACTTTTCTTTTTTTTTTTCCCCAAAATTTCAAAGTTAAGTTATTTGGACGTGACATTTTTTTAATTTTTTGTACAACTTTTTTCATGTAATCAAATCTCAATTAATGAATGACATATAAGGTGTTTAAATTCTCTGAAGGGGCAAAGATTTCAAAACGATTCTTGCACAGGTTTTAAAAAGTGACATTTTTGAAAATGTAAAGCCAAAAAGTGACACGGAGTGCAAATTCCTCAACTTAAAACTAGGGGTTAGCCAATTTACCATTAAAAATACTCTACGCTCCTATTCATTTTTATTTTTCCTAAAAAAGACTACACTCTCTCACCGCCAGTCTCCCACGCAAATGTCGCTCTCCTCTTGAGTCTTATGTATTGCCCTAATGCTCTCCTCTTGTTCTACGCTTGTAGTAGTTTATTGTTTGTTGTTACATAATTGTTATTGGATATGAAATATGCTTCCATTTCTTTCCGACATCTTTCATATTTGTGTACATTTTTTGAGCTAGCCTTTTGTTGATCTATTATTGTTTCACATGTGGATTTCCCATTCTATGTTTGTCGAAACTAATATATCAGTTCATATGATTTTCTGTTCTATGTCTGTCAATTTTTTGAATCGTACAAAACTCATACATATATATTCTTACAATGTGCACATATATATTCTTACAATGTGCACAGTGAAAATAGCATTACTTTCTATTTCCGTTTTCTTTGATGGCTTCGTTTTCATGGGAAGTGTCTTAATAATATTATTGTAAAAAGTCTTCTTTGAAATAGTCAAAATTTCACTAATCTAGTTTTTCATGTTTCATTTTTTTTGTTGGTTTAAACTTGAAATATATGTTTTTTTTCTTTTTTTTTTTATTGTGTAAAATATTGAGACACTGTCTAAGTGTCTTCGACTCTCCAATGGTTAACGATTTACATTATTGCAATGTTTTTAGTTTTGTATTTACCTTTTAGATTTGATGATTGTATGAATTATTTAGCATTTTTTATATTTGCTTGAATGTTGTTAGATGAATCTAAATTCACTGTCACTCTATGAATGATATTTGAAAGTAAAGAAACTGTTGTGTTCTAAAATTCTCAACAGTTAAACTTTTCTCGATAGTTATGTTCATGTGCAAATTTTGGTTCAGCTTGACGCACAGACCTTGTCATTTGTTTCATTGGTTGTCTAACTAATATGAATCATATCATTTTTGTATAGAAGAACGCAACACAATGTCTTTCGAGGCTTCCCCGAAGGACATTGTGATAGTCAGTCATATATTAGAGTATGTATAATGGTAAGTCTTGTAACACCCCGAAAGTTTTAGAATAAA
>CAIGRR010348663.1:0-13139 GCA_903798365.1 Fraxinus sp. 1973-6204 | reverse complement strand
AAAGTGGCACTTAATAACAAGAAATTTGCATTTGAGGTGTCAAGTTTCTATGTTCACATGTTTTGGTCATTTAAATTTGAATTAAAATCATAACAGTATTTCAGTAACCGTTTGTGAAACAAATTAAAATTTCAGCGATCGTTTGTGGAAGCACATGAAACTTAAGTGACTGGTTCTGTAAATTTTAAACTTTAGTGATCGTTTTGTAATTTTCAAGTAAATTCATTGATTGTATTTTAAATTTTAAATATTAATAAACGATATCGTCCTTACGATCGCTTATTGTCGACGTTGACCTGTCAACGTCCGCTCAGACTAAACTTCAATGCTAGGTCCGCCCCTACATATAGTCAACATTAAATTTACTACCAAAGTCTTGTAATATACCAAATTTTATTTTAAATTTGATAGGCAAATGTGTGTATGTAGAAAATTTGGTTGTACTTTTCTTTTTGTTTCCATTTGCATTGCTTTGTCTTGGACTACCTCATTTTTCAAGAGATCATATTTCTATATTGTCATAATTGTCCCAAGACGTAACATTTTTCAAATCTTTGACCACTAAAAAATATATTACATTTTCAATGATTTTGTTCATTTTAGCACGCCTGATATGTCAGGGCTGTGAGTTTTTCAATTTCATATTTTAATTAGCTTGAAAATAAATTTTCACTAATAGAGAATTTTACTTTTTATTTATGGGTGACTATGATTTTTATTAATTTTTTTCAATTTATTCGATTTTCTGTATTCACTGTAATCAAAACTTGATTTTTTAAATGAAATTTTGTTGATTGTCATTTTTATTATTTTACTTGTATTTTTATGCTACCTTTCTACATAAATTATAAATTTATCTATAATATATTAAATATCGCATTAAATGATAATTATTTTTTTGACGATTCTAACTTTACTATAATTCAATTATTTCAATATTACCTTATTTTTTCGTTTTTCAATATGTATTTAATTCATTTAACCGTTTAGTTACTTTTAATGTACATGTACATTTGATATATCATTTCACTTGTGTGATTTCATTAATGTATAAATTTCCTATTATTAATTCTCAATTAATTATCATTCACATTTGTTTAATTAATATTCATCTTCATTTATGTATTTCAGTATTATTAATTCTAATTATAAGTTAATTAGAATTCCACATTCAAAAATGCATTTCACTATTCACGTCAATGTATGCTAATTAACATTCACTTTCACTTAATTGAAAATTAAATGAATGATTTAACATTCATTGTCACGTATATATTCTGGTATATATTAATTCTAAATCAATTAATTTTCATGCATCTTCAAATATTATTTTTACAATACTTACAAAGTATTTTATAATAACGTACAACGCACGTTCAACGTTGACTAATTTTCTAAAATGTTGCACACTCGAAGAAAGTAAGATTTGTAATCATATTCGGGACATCATTCCATAATACAAATGGATAAAAAGTATTGGATCCTAACTTTTGATAAAGTTTCATTTAAATCCAAAATTTATTTTGTTTCAAATTCATTAACAATTTTCAAATTTGGTGAATTCACCAGAATTTTATATTATGGATAATGATAGGGCAAATAGCAAATCGTATATAATTATAATTATAGAATTTTTTAAAATATAAAAGGCAGCATATAAGAATTATACTGCTATTGCCTTTATAGAATTATATCAGACAAATATTTTGCTGGACAAACTGTATTCCTCTTTTTGTTTTGCATGCTTTGTGTCGATATGAATGATTAGAAGAAAAAAAAAATTCAAAATTCGTACTCGATGTCTTTCAACATAAGGATTATGCAGCATTAATTTACAAACCTTCCCATACCTACATTCCCTTTTCCTTGTCTGATTGAACTCAAATGGAAGTAGCTAGCTTGATCATGAATTATCATGAAATGCTAACTTCAAAAAAAGTAGTCAAAAAAGTGAAATTCCATTTTCAGCATATAGTAAAAGATTATATAGTCAAAAAAAGTGAAATTCCATTAGAGATAAGGCTTTCCAAAAGTGGCTTTTTCACTTGGAAATTTTGAAATTAAGAGGGGTCAGAAACCAGTTATATATGTAGGTGAATATATATTATTATTACGAATCAATTCAAGCAAATTAATTAGCAAACATATTAATTAATTCATTTCGCGTTATCAAATTAGAACATCAAACATAATATCACTGTAACATGAAAAGGGCTTCAAACTAGACCATTTAGCTCATGTTTGACAATCATTAGTTGGATAAAATGGAATTTTGAACGATGGTTTTTTGAAGAATGTCCGGTTGACGAGCAGAGAAAATTTTTGGATTTACGAGCAATAGGATCTTAATCTACAGCTCAAAAGCATAGTCTATATATCCCTAATTAGTATCATACATGCACATGACTAGAAAAATAAAAATATATCTACATGATATGAGACACACTTCATAAATCAAATGATAATTCCATAAAATAAGTTGTACAGCTTTTTCAAGGTAAGAAGGGGTAGAAAAAATGTCTTGGGGGTAATGTCCGAGCACCAGACGCTGTAGCATTCTTGTTGTAAACTTCGATCTAGAGTGAACCAAAAGGATCGTCGGCCCATTTGATTTGTGGGCTTGGAGTCTTATTGGTGTTTGAAGCTAAGGGAGAGCTGAAAAGACCTTGGACGGCAGACTTAACCTTGTTGACACGCTTGCGGTGTTGGCGAATACGACGGAGAACGACATTCTTGTCAAGTGTACCAAGTGTGTGGCACGGTTTCAAGTANACCTTGTTGACACGCTTGCGGTGTTGGCGAATACGACGGAGAACGACATTCTTGTCAAGTGTACCAAGTGTGTGGCACGGTTTCAAGTACAAATGAGTGGTGATGCTAGGGTTTTCATTTTCTTCTTCCTCAATGTCATCTTCTTTCTTGTTTTCAGTTTCTGAAATACTAGATAGATCTTTTCTTGATACTGAAGAACACATAATTATTGTGGTTGAATGAAAATGGAAATTAAGGGTGTGATTTGTGACTTGTGTGGATTAATCAAGAAGGATAAGGGTTCTTATATAGAGAGCTGGAGCATTACATTTGATTCTCGTAGGATTGTGGATTCCCTTGAAAACTTTGAAACAATTTATATTGTTTTATGCCATTTGATCTTATCATCTTGTTTTAGATGGAATCTTGTCACATCTACTAATTAATTTAATAAGGGGAAATTGGTGATCGTGTTCATCAAACTTTGTGATTTATAGCACGTGGATTTCCGTTATTTTTTATTTTCCGATGAGTAATGTTAGCTAGCTGGCTAGCATCATTGGTAATATTTAATATCAATTTATTCTTTTTTAATCTCCAAACATTTAATTTAGGGGTTATTAGATAGAAACTGTTAAATATTCCTTCAACTAATCATTTGTTCTCCATGCGTTCATTATGTTAGGGACATGGCAGCATTCAAGATCATTCATTTGTTTACCCTAAACACAATCATGAGGCTGATCCTAAGCTATACAATAGATTAATTGTTAGAATTGCTTTAAAAGTTCAAGATGCTTCGAGATGATGCTGCAGCTTTCTTTTTCTTCTTGTTTTTCATTTTATGCTTTCATGTAATTGTAATTCATTTCTGCTAGTAGTTAGTTAGATGGTTAGAATGTTAATTAGTTAGTTAGTTTTGGCGCCAATTTCATTTGTTTATTTATATGGCTATTGTAATCTTTTCTTCAAAAGTTGAATTGAATACAATTCTCTTCTTCTCCATTTTCTCTCTCGATTCTGATATGGTATCAAAGCAATACTTCAATCTTATTTCCGTTCTGTGCATTTCTTCTTCTATTATAATTAATTTACACTGATGGAACCAGTGGGATCAGACAAAATCGTTGGAGTACAATCAGCCATAAGTAGATATGCCATTTATGATCCCTCAAGTCCTTTTTTCCTTCACCATTTTGATAGCCCAGGGTTAATACTTGTATCACAATAACTCATGGGAGAAAACTATGCCTCTTGGAGGCGTGCAATGATAATTGCACTATCAATGAAGAACAAGATTGAATTCATTAATGAATTCATTGATGGAAGTATACCAAAAGCAGAAGGTACTGATGTTGAATTGATTGGCTCGTGCATTAGAAACAACAATATAGTTATCTCATGGATCCTGAACTCTATTTCGAAAGACATCTTAGCTAGTGTTATCTATGCAACTTCCGCATGTGAAATATGGAATGATTTGAAGGATATGTTCCAGCAGAAAAATGGACCTCGTATCTTTCAATTAAGGAAGAAATTAATGAATTTATCTCAGAATCATGATTCTATGAGCGTGTACTTCACTAAACTCAAGACGATCCGGGAAGAATTGAGTAATTATCGCTGCAATTGCAGCTGTGGGAAGTGCACTTGTGAAGGTGTGAAGGAGCTAAATGAGCACTATCAGATGGAATACATAATATCTTTTCTCATGAGATTAAATGACTCTTTTTCTCAAATTAGAGGACATGTTTTACTTTCTGATCTATTGCCTCCAATCAATAAGATTTTTGCATTGATAACTCAGGAGGAAAATCAAAGAAAGATAACACATGTTGATGATGGAGATGGTTCAAGTAATGCTATTGCATTTGCACTGAAGGCTGATAACAACAGATCAACAACTGGATCTGCTAACTATAGTACTAATATGAGATATGGAGCTACTGATAACAGCAGATCAATAGCTGGATCTGCCAATTATGGCAATAACGTGAGGTATGGAGTTGCTAGAAACTTCAAGAAGGACGGAGCTTATTGCTCATAGTGTAAAATTCATGGGCACTCGATTGACAAGTGCTACAAAATTCATGGATACCCTCTTGGTTTTAGGATGAGGCCAAGGGATCCATCTGGACCAAACAATGTAAATCAAATCTATGTTTCTACTCATTCTTCTACTGATGAACAGAAGGAAGATAAGAAAAAACAGCAATCAGGTGTTGGAAATTTTGTCCAAAATTTGAATCCTAATCAATACCAGTAGCTAATGGCACTGTTGTCTAGTCACTTGGCCATAGATACCAACATGAATTCTAATGATGCACATGATAGCAACCTTAACTCATATACTGCAGGTAAATGTTACTCTATCTCAGTAGAACCTACTCTATCATTCAATGATGTTTGGTTGGTCGATTCGGGATCTACTAAACATATATGTTCTACTGCAGCAACGTTCACATCAATGAGAATCACTGAGAATTCGAATGTTACATTGACAAACCACACACAGATATCAGTTAAGATGTGTGGTGATGTTAAACTGAGTCCAAATATTATACTGCATGATGTCTTGTTTGTGCCTCAGTTCGAATTCAACTCGATCTCTGTTAGTGCTTTGACACTTGAATCAAAACTCACTATTAACTTCTTTGACCACTTCCTTATTCAAGAATTCAAAACCAAGAATATGATTGACAGGGATGACCGTGTGTAAAACTTATATGGTCTTGACATTAAAACTTTAAATTTTGTTTCAAATGCATATGTAAACCATGTATCTGTGCATGTTTGGCACAATAGGTTGGGTCATCTTTCTTTCAAAAGATTGGACTGGTTGAAAGATCATTTACTTTGTGATGTTTCTAAATTCAATAAGAATCTACCATGTTACATTTGTCCACTTGCTAAATAGAGGAGACTATCCTTTATATCAAATAACCGTGTTTTTGATCATCCCTTTGAACTTATCATGCTGATATTTGGGGGCCATATCATGTTGTATCACACACAGGTTACAGATTTTTCTTAACCTTGGTTGATGATTCTTCTAGATTCACATGGATTTATATGTTGAAACACAAGTCAAATGTAAGCAATGTCATTCCAAAGTTCTTTAATATGGTGGCAACACATTTTAATACCAAAATCAAGGTATTAAGATCAGACAATGCCCCTGAACTGGCACTCACAAATTTTTTTGGCAGAAAGGGATACTTTGCATCAATTTAGTTGTGTTGAGAGGCCACAGCAAAATTCTGTTGTGGGACGTAAGCATCAACACCTTTTGAATGTTGCAAGGGTTTTTACTTTCAATCAAGAGTTCCAATCAAGTTCTGGACTGAATGTATATTAACAACCACTTTCTTTATAAATAGAACCCCATCTCCTCTTTTAAAACATAGAACTCTTTATGAATTGCTATACAATAAACCAAAAGACTATTCTATCCTTAAGATCTTTGGTTGTTTAGCTTTCTCTTCCACCTTATCTGCTCATAGAAGCAAGTTCCAGCCAAGAGCTAGGCTATGTGTATTTCTGGGATATCCACCAGGAGTTAAAGGCTACATACTTTATGATGTAGCCTTCAAACAAATCTTTATGTCTAGAGATGTTATATTCCATGAAAATATATTTCCCTTTCATACGGTCCATAGCCCTGATCATCTTATTGATCCTTTTCCTGACCTTGTACTACCAAACCAAATTCATCATTATCTAGTTTACAGCTTTCTAATATTCAAGCCAATTCAGAACTAGTTGATTACATTCTTGATCTTAATCCACCCGTCAATGATCATAACTCACCAATTAGCCATCATTCATCACCTCATTTAGGACTTCATGACTCTGTGCAATCTGCTGATGTTCACACATTATCCCAATAGAATTTCACGAGTCCCAGCCTATCGATGAACATTCAAACATTGAATCAACTAGTCAAACCATTCCTACCAGCCATATTAGAAAGTCACATAGAGCCATTCATGCCCCTAAAATACCTTCAAGACTACCATTGTAATCTGATCTCTCAAAATCCTCAAAATTTCCCTCAATCACCTTATAACATTGCTCACTTCTTATCATATCATAAGCTATCACCTAACCCAGACATTTAGTATTGAACATTTCATCTAATCATGAGCCAAATTTTTATCATCAAGCTATCAAATGTCCAGAGTGGCGTGATGCCATGAAGTTAGAACTTGATGCAATGGAACAGAACAACACATGGTCAATTGTACCTCTACCATCTGGCAAATAGTCTTTGGGGGTGTAGATGGGCATACAAGATAAAATTTAGATCATATGGTACAGTTGAAAGACATAAAGCTCGACTCTTGGCAAATGGGTACACCCAACAAGAGGGTCTTGATTACTTTGACACCTTTTCTCCAGTGGCAAAGATTGTAACTGCCAAGGTTCTTCTTGCACTTGTAGCCTGCCATAACTGGAATCTAACTCAGCTAGATGTGAATAGCGCATTCTTAAATGGTGATTTGTTTGAGGAGGTATACATGGACCTTCCTCCTGGCTATAACGTTTAAAAGGATGCCAGGCGGGAGCGGAAAGTAGTATGTAAACTACATAAGTCCATATATGGACTTAAACAAGCTAGTCGACAATGGAATTTTAAATTCTCTCAAGCACTTATTCAGTATGGCTTTATTCAGTCGAAGGCTGATTATTCTTTGTTCACAAAAGGTTGAGATGATGATTTTGTGGCATTACTAGTATATGTGGATGACATTGTCATCACTGGCCCAAATTCACAGGTTATTGATTCTCTAAAATCATTTCTACATTCACTTTTTAAGCTGAAAGATCTAGGATGTTTGAAGTATTTCTGGGGTATTGAAGCTGCCCGTTCCAAATCAGGAATAGTGATTTCTCAAAGGCACTACACCCTGCAGTTGTTAGAAGATGCAGGTTATTTGGATTGCAAGCCGGTTACTACTCCTATGGATCCAAAAACATATCTTAGCATACACGAAGGAGATTTATTGTCTGATTTAACATCTTATAGAAAGTTGGTCGAAAAATTGATCTATTTGACTATATCTAGACTAGACATCACTTATATAGTACACAAATTGAGCCAGTTTCCGTCTCAACCTCGCTTGCCACATATCAAGGCAGTGCACCATCTTCTACGGTACTTGAAAAACAACCCTGGCCAAGGGTTATTATTTCCAGCCTTTTTATCTTCTCCCTTCAAGTTAAAAGCTTTTTCTGATGCTGGTTCGTATGCTGATACTAGAAAATCCACAACAGGATTCTGTATTTTCCTTGGAGATTCACTGGTTTCTTGGAAGGCAAAGAGACAAACCACAGTGTCTCGTTCATCTGCTGAAGCAGAATATCAAGCTCTTGCTTCAACCATTAGTGAGCTTATTTGGATAGCTCAATTGTTGAAAGATTTTAAGTCATTTGCCAACTCACCAGCTGTGTTATTCTGTGACAATCAGGCCGCCATTCAGATTGCCAACAATCCTATCTTTCATGAACGAACTAAACATATAGAAATAGACTGCCACTTCATTCGAGACAAAATTACATCAGGGATTATCAAGCTTCTTCCAGTCAGATCAAGACATCAGCTCGTTGATGTCTTCACCAAGCCTCTTCAAACTTCAGCCCTCGTGTCATTGCTATCCAAGATGTCTGTTAACATCTTGATGGGGGAATGTTAGAATTGCTTTAAAAGATTCAAGATGTTGCAGCTTTCTTTTTCTTCTTGTTTTTCATTTTATGCTTTCATGTAATTGTAATTCATTTCCGTTAGTAGTTAGTTAGATGGTTAGAATGTTAATTAGTTAGTTAGTTTTGGCACCAATTTCATTTGTTTATTTATATGACTATTGTAATCTTTTCTTCATAAGTTGAATTGAATACAATTCTCTTCTTCTCAATTTTCTCTCTCGATTCTGATATTAATGATAGACATGGAGACTTCAACCCTGTTTGGTAGAGAGTTTTATGGAATAGAGTTTGCAAATAATAATTTTTTTAAGAATGTATAGTTAAAAAGTAGAAAAGATTTATAAATTTACATGTAAAATTATTTTATTAAAAGAACGGAGGACAACTATAGGGATACTTCATCATTTTTCAAATATTTCACTTGAAATTTACTTTTTATAATAGATTCTCTCTCTCAAGTCTCAACTAAAAGTAAAATATGCATTTCTCATTTTACCCCTCTGTTCTATTTTTAAATGGTTATATTATCATTTTTAAACTTTATATTTTTCTTTTCTTATTTCTTAAGATATACTTTTCATTTATATTAAACGATTTTATTTAAAAAATACCATTATAAATCTCAGCATAAAATTTAAAAAAATTATTAAATAATATTTTTTTTTTTTCGAATATGAGTGACAAATAATTAAAAATCAAAATAAACAAATATTAAAGAATAGTTTAATAAAGAGTTTATCTATTTTTTTATTTTATTTTATTCTATTTATATTTATACTATACTTAGAAAATTAAACTAATGTTATCATAATATTTAGACACCCCACGTGGCACGTGGAACTTATTCAAGGAAGGACCGCCAACGTCACCAACATTTGACCAAAGTCAAAGAGACTAGGGCCAACTTCATAAGCTTAACTTTCGAAGCCCAAAAGTCGAGCATCGAAGCTCAATCCAAAACTTACACCTGAAATGGATCTTCTGTAGATAAAATCTTATTTGAATGATTGATGTGACATTTGTAATGAGAGATAAGTCAAATCTTGTCAGCACAGAGTGTAGGGTGGCTACCTCTCTAAGGACATTAAATGCATCACAGGCTGGAGCGTCGGAGTGATGCATAAGATGTGACGCTTCGATTGAGTATCATCCAACGATAAAATGTCATATGACATTATGTCAAGAATTATGTTAAGTGTAATATTATTCCAACTAAAATGAGTAGTGTGTTTGTGGGTCCATGTAAACGTACTTTGAAGAATGCTATAATCTTAACTACCACAAGAAAGCAATACAACTCCTACCAAATGCGTAACTAATCACTTGCTCTACGCAATATTTCAGAAATTCTTCTTTTACATTTGGAGTAAATTCTGGCTCAGTCTTTCTCTGCTGGTGGCACATGCACATGCAAGACTGCTTTATTGAAGTAAATATACGTCGATTTGCAGTTCCGTAGAAAATCAATATTTAGAACTGTCAAAGAATTATTCAACTCAAATTCTAACAGTTTTTAGTCAGTCGTTAAGGTTCAATTCTAACTTAAAGGGTTGAGACAATAAACTTTGGATAAAACTACAATAATTTATGTTTTCAGATCCCCTATTTGGTGCACATTTTTTCCTCAAAAATGTATTTTATTTTATTGAAAAATGTGTAGTTGGAAATGAGTAGAAGAATAAGAATGAAAAAATAATGTGGCTCAAACACGGACTAATAAGAAAAAAAACTATAAATTATTTCTGAATGGTCAAACTTCATTTTTAATTTTACGTTCCAATGAATTTACAAGTATTATCTAATTATTCATCAATCATTTTTATATATTTATAAATTCGTCAAAACAGAGGCTAAGTCACAAGGCAAGTGTAGCAGTTGTCCATGTGATGGTATAATGGTGACCTCATAGCACGTTGATAATTAACTACCCAAAATTGACAACAATGACGAAGTGTACAATAAAAGTCTAAATGCCCTAAACCCTTCAGAGTAAATCGGCCTAAGTCCCTCAATTGCACTAAAAGTTACTTCTTGCAATTCCAAAAAAGACTAAAGGAAATTTGTCACTTTCCTTGTGCTCTTCTTTATGTCTCTGAACTCATCGTTTCCATGTAATGGTGGACCTACATGGCATGGAATTAGGTTCCACAGAGAGACAGCAAAAAGGCCAGTGGACTTTCTTTGCGTGCCACAAAGTTTAAGCAACCTATTGGGAATTTGAGCTTCACTATATTTCGAACATATTTTCTCATCACTTTCTTCTTTCTTAAATTCATCAATATTCCTAAACGTTATTCCGAATTTCAAGTGCGGGTTATGGATATTTTTCTCAACACAAAATTCAAGAAACTAATACCTCACCCCATTGATAGATTCGTCAATCGTCACATCATCACACGAAAAATATATGACATAGTGTATGAATCTCCTTCATTCTCATTGTTGTAGCGATGCTCTATACCCAATCCAAATTTCATACCTTCTATACGTTCTTCAAAAGGCAAATCACCGTCTTGGTAGAGATCAATGTTTGAATCCCAAAATGTCTCATCCTCCTCTTCGAAATCAACATTATTTCATAGTAAAAATTGGTTTGATTCCCAGAATAAATTAATAATAATAAAAGATAGAGCTCCAGGTGTTTGACAAAAGAAAAATGCATTCCGAAGGTTGTCATTGAACAAAATCCAATTCATGTATGTTTATGAAACAAGGAGTAAAGTTCATCAGCTTCGATCAATTTATTCTAGACTAGATGTAAACAGAAACGAGAACGGAAAACTCGACACGAAATGGGAGATACGTGAAAACCCTAATTCTAAAAAAAAGTTAAACGCGAGAGAACGAAAATTTGTTCTTTCACTTGACTGTACAACAATGGTGGACAACAAAATGGCATGATTGTACCCATTTTAGCCATCATAAAGAGACCAAAAATTGGCCGGTGGAATTTCTTTACGTGGCAGATGTTTAAGCTACCTCGAACCGTGTGCCAAATCAGTTTTCTACTTGTCGATTTATCCTGGGACCGTTAACAATACTGTTAAGACTAATTTCTATACTTAGCAAAAAATCGTTGAGAAAACCATATTGGGCCGTTGTGTGGGTTTTTATTAAGAAATGGGCAAAAATTTGTAGACCACTAATGTATTTTTCCTAGCTAAATTGTTTTACATGACTTATACATTGAAAATAACAAAAATATGTTCCATTGTTCTTCCCCTACAAGTACGTTAGCATGCACTCGTCTATGAAATTGAGCGTTAACTACTCCACGTCGCATTTGTTAGGTTACTGGCGTTATCTGCTCAATACTTGTCTCCTATTCTTTCCCTCGATTATGGTTTAGAGACAGAACTCGATGAAAATACGTGTTTTTGTAAAAGTAAGAATTATAGGTTTCTATTATTTGCCTAGCTACTAGGGAATAGAGTAGGTGACGTTTAAGGTATTATTGAAGCAACCACTTAAATGTGAATTGTTTTATAGTAGGCGGACCAAAACCTTGTATCAGTTCTATTTTTTGTCAGTTATAACATTGTTGTTATCAACCACTGACCTTGTGAGGATGCAATTAGTGGACCATAAGACTGGCCTATATTTCATTTCTCAAATAGTCCTTGGATTTGTCTATTGTGATAAATTTATAAATAATCACTTAATCTTAAGAGAAAATTCTCCAAATGAATATTCTTATGTACTTTTCTTAACCCAAAGGTGGATCCTACACACAATTTTAGAAAAATTGATATAGTAACCCCCATCCAATAAAGGTATTATAAGCCGAAAAATAATATTTTTGCTATTTTAATATTTGCCAAAGACCAATACATTAAGAGTCTGTTTGGTAACAATTAAAATTCAATTAAAATTGAAAATATGATCGTTATTGGATTCCACCCGTCTAATAAAAGTCAACAATAACGGTTAGTTTTTCAATTTTAATCCGATTTTNAATCCGGCACAAACAGGGCCTAAAAGTTTACTTACAAGTAAGAGCCTGTTTGATAACACTTAAAATTCAATTAAAATTGAAAATATGACCGTTATTCGGTCCTACTCGTCTAATAAAAGTCAACAATAACGGCTAGTTTTTCAATTTTAATCCGATTTTAATATCTACCAAACAAGCTCTAAGTCGAAAGCATCGGTGACATGACATACTGATTAATTAATGAATAAATACATGATGGGTCATCAATTAACTGATGTGTCATGTCTCCTACCACCGATGTCTAAGAGACTGTTTCTCTTAACCTAGTATGGTAAATACGACTCGAACACTACTACGAATTCATTGAATGTCTTCATCGTACCATGCAAGAACTATAATTTGGCCTCTAAATTAAATTATGCGTGACATGAACAAAATATAATTAAATTATTCAAGTAATAGCAAACATGAATTGCATAATTGAATATGAGTTTCTTTGTGTCCTAAAACAAAAAATGGAATCCCCCCTCCAATTCCTTAGAACATTTTCTTTTTTACCTTGAAATGGGATTTTAATTTCATGGATATGTGGCAGAGCCAGTACTCAGGACCTAGTTTAACAAGAAATTTTTATTTTTCTTCAAACACGATGTAACAATATTAAAAAAGAAATATATATATATATATATATATATATATATATATATATGCAAATACATAATTATTTTGAAAGATCATATTGCAAAAA
>CAIGRR010348655.1:0-13502 GCA_903798365.1 Fraxinus sp. 1973-6204 | reverse complement strand
AAAATTGTCAATCAAACATTCCACAGTAGAAATTTTGGTGACAATGATATTTTTTTTATAAAAAATAAAGTCATTCAAACACACTCCAAGAGAAAGCTATGAAATGAAAATTTTATATAAATTATTGTAAATAGTAAGTCCATTAGTTAATGACAATTGTACCCTACAACTTTAGAAATTATTATTATTACATCAATAATTCTTCCTTATAAATATGAGACTTTAATTCTTAATAAAACACACAAGTCTATTGACTTCTCTCTATTTTCCTATCCTTTCTCTCTAGTCTATAACAAATAAATATTTCTTGAAAAAAGCAAATTGAAGAGCCAAAATAAAGAACATTGTTGGAGTGTATCAATTTTTTACACTCTAAATTTAAATATGATCTCTATTATGCATAAGATGATTTTTATAAAAAATAGTATCTTGGAAATGCTCTTAAACAGATGTTTACTAATTTTGTATGAATTACACATATATTACAAGATATATTGCGCAAGCAACTAAAATGAAACAGAGATCAGAACATGAAAGATTGAATCCAAAGATTCAGTTAATACATTTAGCACTTAATGCTTGTCTTAATTTATTTTTTTTTTGCTAATTACACCCAGTAACAAAATTCAATAAAGCAAATACACAAACCAAACATTCTAAGCATTCATTGAAGCAATTGAACCAGAATAAGGACATCATTTGCTGCCATCACCAAATAAGTAACCCAAGGAAGAGCCACCACCAGGTGCAGCATGGACCTTGGTCGAAGGACGTTCCTGTAACCATATGATAAGAATTACTCGTCAGATAAGTAGAAAAGATAAACCTACATGGAATAGCATGTCTCTCCCAAATCAAAGAACTGCTAGAAGCAGAGTTTAGATTGAAGAATGCACACGTAATGTTAAACCAAAAGATGTACTGATACATAGAATTGTGAAATATTATCATCTATCCCCCATTTTTTGTCAAGAAAATCAAGGATGAAAGGAGAGGGGAAAGGAAAAGAGACCATGAACATGTTTGGCTAAGCTTAAAAAGTTAATTTATAATTAAATAAATTTTAAAATAGCTAATTTTCTTTAGTAGTGAAAATTGGAAATAAGTTACTATATTCGACAAGGTAAGAGTTACTTTCAAAGTAACTTTAAAAAAATGCCCATACAAACTAATTCTAACAGGAATGTGGCTGTGTTCAGTGCTTGTAAAGCAAGCATGCACTCATATGGTAAAGACCATGTGCATCTAATGAACCATTTAATAAGATCAATGTAGTCATATGTAAAACCAGAGCAGCCCTATGCCATGGAAAATCCGAATTTCCATCTTTATGCATTGGGGTTGCTCTTGTATTTCAATAAACTACAGGAGCATTGACACAAACAAACTATTAATTGTACAAAAAATTGTGAGACATTTCAACTTCTAATATACCAACCAAATGTGTATCTCATTCGTGGGAAACAAACATTATATCAATACTTGAAGAATACATATGATATGAGGCCAAGGAACCAAGTGTGCTCAAGACTATTATGTTTAGAGGGACTAATCTTTTCTATTTGCATTAAACTTCACTTTTAGGACTCGGCATGGAAGAAATATGAAAAGATGGTATGAACAGTATGGTACCGTTAGAAAGTTGCCACAGTTCTGCCCATCCGCTCGAAGGTAGTTGTTTGTAGTGTTACCAGGTATGCCTGCAGGAGTCTGCTTACTGTTATCCACAGATTGGGGAGTGACAGAAGGCTTAGGAGAAGGCCCATTGTTTGAACCCTTGGGGGAAGCATTAGGGGCCTCTCCACCTCCAAAAAGATATCCCAAAGAACTCTGTCCCCCACCAGCACTGACTCCACGGCCCATTCTCTCTGATTATTAATGAAGGAGAATTCAAATTAATCGTACATAAATGAAGACTAAGGAAGAAACTCCATTTACTAGAATAATATTTAAATTATACACAGACACAATGGGAAAGTTCTAAATGCCACGAAGAATTTGATGCTTCATGAAAAGGTCAATTTTAAAATCCTACAAAGCATTCACCAAATGAATATAATGATACTGTGGAATTAGACGGGCAAGATAAGTAATGAATTCTGCTGGCAAACCACATCTCTGCAACATTATTCGGAAGAATTTTATGCAGCAAAAACAATGATGTAGATGCATATAAGTTTTAACATAGAGAAAAAACATAGTTTGTGTGCAAAAAAACTAACCGCGTGATCTGAAAAGTGCCACATTATTAGGAACTCAGAATTTTTCTTTCCTAACAGATGATTGTCAAGAGGAATTTGCACAGTGCACAGTCAAAGTCCCAATTACCTTTATGGCATGTCTCCACAAAGGCTACAAATTTATTTGATCTAATTATGTTGATTTCTATTAACAATTTTTACCAAGTCTCACTTTTCACTATTTCTAGGGGAACATCAGGTTGGGGGGGGTTGCATATAACTGTTTCTCACAAACTCTTAAATTTTGGAAAATGCTATTTTACAATAACCATGTACCAATTATTTAGCATAGTGGCACCCTTAGGGGTCCCAATCGAATCCATGAAAGAATCCAAAGAAAACATGAGGTAAAATTTTATACAAACAATTTTGTGGAGACATATTACAGATTATCCATTTAATCACTTTCACTTTATATAAAACCGAAGTAAATTTAAAAATTTTAAATATGATTTTAATTTGGTAAGAGGGAAAAAGCAAAGAGATGACCTACTTTATTTCCTTTTTCTGGAAGCCATGGCTCATGATCTTTTATTAGAAGCTTTTTAAATTCTAACAAGCATCACTTGACAATTACACAATCCATATTTCAAAAATGAACCTGCACTTCTCTCTCTTCTCGAAAATTTGATCATGCCGGAAAATGAGCATTTATTTTATAACCTGGCTTCAAAACCAAGCACATATGTACCAGGTGTTAATTGCCAATAAAATAAACAGATCCAAGATTCTACCATAAAATTTTGCTCCTCTAAAATTTCATAATCAAAATCGCCAAGAAATTCTATTTCCAGAAATAATACTGATAAATAGATCCAAGATTCGACCATAGGATTTTGCTCCTCCTTAGAACGTCCAATCAATATTGCCAAGAAAACTCCATTCTCAGAAATAATATATTTTGCTCGCCAACAAGTAAACATATCCAAGATTCTCATAATGGCAATGAAAATTCAATTTTTAGAAAAAAAAAAATTAAAAAAAATACTCAGCATCATCTCATAAACGTACTAATAACCGATCCATTCATGGATCAAAATATACCTTCGTATGACTTAGGGAAATTCTAATTTCAACAGAAATATACACGTTACATCATTAATGCATAAAAAATTAACTCATTTCATAAATTGAAATATGCCTTGGCGAGATCTGACGAATTAGACAAATGGAATATCAAAATAACACTCCAATGAANACCTTCGTATGACTTAGGGAAATTCTAATTTCAACAGAAATATACACGTTACATCATTAATGCATAAAAAATTAACTCATTTCATAAATTGAAATATGCCTTGGCGAGATCTGACGAATTAGACAAATGGAATATCAAAATAACACTCCAATGAAAAAGAGCGGCAAATGGACAGAGATGTAATTAGAAAAAATCATATCTGCCACAATGAATCACATTTATTCGAAAAATGGGTCATTAAATTCATATCATTATTGTTAAAATTAATCCAATAAAATCGAGATCATTTGAATCCGACCATAGAATGAAAGAATTTCTGCATTTCGTACCTTTTTCTGCTGTGGATTAAATCCAAAGGACGAAATGTATCACAGCAGGACTTGTTAGAGAGAAGGGAAAGGGTATTTAAATGATTTAAATTGTGGGATAAATAGGAGCGTCTTAACGGAAATTGAAGAATTGTCATGGAGGTTCCCAATCTATTAATGTCGTAGCAAGTTGGTCTCTAATATTTATTATTTGACAGACAAGTCCACTTCCTGTCGCTCCACCCACAAATAACCCATCATAGGCAAGCAAGAGCAATCGAGGTGAAAGAAAAATACGGAGAAGGAAATAACCTTGCATACAGTAGGACAAGTTAGGATCAACAATTACTTCATCGACTAATCATTGAGTAAAAAATACGCTTCACCTCCGATCTTTATTGACCAGATGTACAAATTTTGGTTTCTCTGCTTTTTCATTTGAGGTCTTTCTCTCTTTGTTTATTTATTATTGAAATAAGTGTAACTTATTTTACTCCTTATTACTTGTGACAGTGAGAGTTGAAAGTTTTTTCAAAGAGATATAGATGTATACGGTTAAGTGAAGATCAATGTGTTATGAAATTAAAGATTAAGGACTTGTACGTTACAAGGGACTTCTGCCACAATTTTATCAAAAAAAAGATATGAACATCAAGCTGGCACTTTTGTATTTTCGTGGTTGGCTTCTCAATTATTAGGGCATCCCAATGCTAATGTGAATTATGACACACAAAAATGGACTAAATGCTTATAATAGTGGAAGCTAGAAATAAATTCTTTACTATGAACACGTAGCATGGTTATCTATTATGTATTGAAATCCGTCACGTGTCACCATCAATCGAGAACGTAAAGTCATCGACGAAGCAACATCATATTTGGTAAAGATCAATGAAAATACTTGATTGTGCAGATCTTTCAAATCGAAAAGACTTGATACCTTCATACAATAACAGTAATTGGTAAAAACAACTTTTCAGCATACGAATATTGCTCACCTTATCTTAGCAAAAATCATATCTTTTTGATCATTCCCAGAACAACATACCCTCTTAGCAACCAATCTGGCTGGAATGTACCAAAGAAAGTCGAAGATATGATGCACTAACTCATAAATCAAAGAGAAGGTTTGAAGGAACACAAGAAAAGAGAGTGAAATCGTAGTGTGAGGGTAAGAAGTTAGTAATATGTGGACGTTTAGGGTACAAGTACAAGGGACTTTGTAGGTTAATGAAATTTCTTTTTGTGTTTATTTTTCACACATAGTAGAGGAAGAAGAGATGAATCGCATGCCGACTATCGGTTTAGGACTTTAGACTTCATCCGGTGCATGACTTTAGACTTTATCCAGTTCCTGAACCATTGTGTTTGAGCCACATTATTTTAGAAGAATGTATTCTGAAATAGTAATTGATAAAGAATGTGTGGTTGAAAAAGAAGGAAAAGTTATTAATATGATAAAAAATATTATTTTATTGAAGATCGTGTGGTTGAAAATGTGATGAAGGATGAAAATAAAAAATTTTAATGTGTAGCAAACATGTACTTAACATGCATTTATATTTGAGGTAGGGGAAATGGATGTAACTACTTTGTCCAAAAACTATAGTTCATAGAGCCTACAATATACTCTATATCACCTAGAATCGGTCCCGAGAATTGACCCGAACTCTTTCCATTTGGCCTCACTTTGAAGGACGCCATAAGAATGCGTCATTGACCATATAGTGATCTTGAATCCACCTAGTTTTGAGCATACTCTTGCGTTATATCCACCAACAGAAATTTTGATGCAATAGTCTAACAATTAACAATGGCTTAGAAAACTACGTGTAGAAAAATGGTAACAGATGTCACTAAAAATTACTTGCATAGATCACTAGCACCAAATGATGATACAAACATTCCATGGTTTGAATTTGTCGCATTAATTCAGGCTTTATAGAGATAAAATAAAGAAATAATTAGGGGGGTGAAAGTTTAGAATAACATTTCAAGCATCTTCATACATTCATACATGTCATAAAAAATAATGGATTAATCGTGTCAGTTAAAAAAGTCAATTTTTTTGTCAAACTCACATAAGGTTCTTCGATTATTACATCCATCCAGGAACACTTACTCCTAATCGAAGGAGTCTAGAATTCACAAACAAGTTTTCAATGAAACTCTAGAAAAAACAAGTTTGCAACGTTTTTAGGATGTGTCAATTATGTGTCTGATTTTGTCAAAAATATACAATTACTTTGTGCTTCTCTTTTTCAAATGCTACAAAAGCATCCATTACCTCGGGGTCCAGAGCATACTTCAGCTATTCAAAAGGTTAAAGTTGCATTCAGAAGTATTCCATGTCTATCCATTATAGACCGTTAAGCCTCCATTATTATTGAGACGATGCTTCCGACATAGGGTATGGTGGGGTACTAAAGCAGATTCCAAAAAAAGTCTAGTCAAGAACAGTTGGTAAGATTCCTCTCAGAAGTATGGACTGGCCCTCAAAAAATTACTCAACAAATAAAAAAAATTATTAATAGTTCTATGTATTTCAGAATTTTAAGATGATTTAATCAATAAAAAAATTTATTTTAAATACTAAATGTAAAGTCTCGAAAACTATTTTACAAAAAGATGTCAAAAATCTTGTTTCAGAACAAATATTTGTAAGATGGCAAGCTATTTTGTCCTATTTTGATTTTGAAATTCTATATATACAAGGAAAATCAAATGTCTCGCAAATTTTCTAACAAGAGAGCTTATAGCCTTATACAGAAAAATCCTTTTGAGTGACTATAAAAGTTTCAATTGCATCTTTTTCTTCAAATAAGAATAAAAAGAAACCTTCAAATCATCTATTATCAATAGGTGATTACATTCAAAGATTCAAGAAGGAAGAATAGAATTCTCTAGCTTATCACAAAACAACTTCCGCTTAAAAAACTTTATCCTCCTCTACTTTCCAAAAACTTGGAACAATTCCTACTCAAAATAAGGACATTTTTTATCTACCAAATCCATCAAATCTCAAAAAACTATTCAACAGGGTTCTAGCAAATTACAAGAAATCAGTCCCTCAAAAGCTTCACTATTTTACAAAACATATTCAATTATCCGTTTTCGAAATGGAAACATTATGGGTACACATGTATTCATCTCAAAATGAATGCCTTCAAGATTTATTTCCTTCTCATTTTTATTTCACATCCAGAAGTATCACAAAACTAAGAGCCTTTTACGAAAACATCCTTACTAAAACATGATCGACTATCATAACTCATACTTCAAGCCCTCAAAAGCTCGATCTCATTGATTTTTCAAAAATAAGTATTCAAAGGATTTTGTCTATGAAGACTGGAGACATAACTCATGAGACGAGAAACAAATGCGTTTATCTAAGAATGAAACATTCAAATCTCATTTCAATTATTTTGATTACAAAGATGCTTTGTGTTATTTTTTTATTTTAGACTAGTGATTCAGGGTTTATACTTGTCAACCAAGCATGTCATTCAAATTTCTCAAAATGGTTTCAAATTTGGTTCGAATATTTTGGGCTTGATGAAAAAGTTTTACCCAATATTATTCATCCAGGATTCAAACACTTCAAATATGACGCAAAACAATTTTTAAAGTCTCAAGAAAATCTTTCATTCCAGTTTGCCTTCAATCTCAAAGAATCGTGGATATTCTGTTGGGACTTCAATATTGTTTAAAGACCAGCTTCTGAATATAATGTGAAATTTATAAGTCAAAGATTCAAAGTAAAATGGTGGTCAAAATTTCATGAAAATAATTGTTGTCCAAAAGTTGTCAATTCTTGGATTCAAGAGCAAAGAAATATTGGCATCCCAAAGGTCTCTAAAAAGGAACGAGAAAATCATGTCAAATTCCTAGCAGAAAAATCAAGACTCTTATCAATGTTTCATCAATGTAAAACACTAGAAGAGTTAGCAATTATATCTGAAAAAATTGCTTCTCTAGCTGAGTTAACTTCTAAGAAATCCAAATCAATTCAAAATAGTTCTTCTGCTACATGTTCTGAAATTGACTATGCCCAAAACAATGAAGATGACTGTTACGGGGTTGTTATTGACGAACTAACTGTAGAAGAATATCAAAGACATGCAAAATGATAATATTAATCTGATTATTTAGACGAATATCGACAATACAAGGCTCATAACTGAAGACAGTTTCTCTTTTAATTATGTTTACTACCACAAAAGTTATTATTGTCAGCATTACCATCAATCACTGTCAATAAAGAAACTTATTAAAGAAACTTTAATAAAGAAAATTGCATTTCAATCGACTTTATTAAAGTAACTTTATAAAAGTTAAAATAATATTTCAAAGGACTCTAATAGGAGACACGTGGCAAACATTATTGTCCTTCGACATGATACAAGAGAACTTCATTACAATTCTAAAGAAATTTCAAGTCCGCATATCAAGTATAAATGAAGACCCCTAAGTGTTTTTTTGCAGGAAAAAAACTTTTCGAGAAAATTTTGAATTCCTTGTTATCTTAATTTTCTCTATTTCAAAAATCTTGTATTCGAATAATTGTAATTCTATTCTTTCATCAAAAAATTATATTTTCAAACAAGTTTGATTTTTTCAATTCTATTTCTACTATTCATCACACCTGTTTAATATATATCTTATTTTATTTGAAGATTATCAATTTTTCTCTTTATTAGACATTTATCGAAATAATGACCTGTCTATTTACATTTTTAACAGGTAATGTTTGAAGTTTTAGGAACTTGTTTCTTGAAAGTTTTTCGTTTTGTCAAAAATATACAATTACTTTGTACTTCTCTTTTTCAAAGGCTATAAAAGCATCCATTACCATGGGGTACAAAAGCATACTTGATTTTAAGGTGGGTTTGTAATTGATATAAATTTATTTTAATTTAATTGGTGGATCTAATTAACTTTGATTCATTTTAATATAAATTTTGCAATTCTAATAGGGATAGATTTAGAGTGTAACATATAAGAATTGTGGATGAAAATAAGGGTCATCTTACTTCTTCTTCTTTTTTTAATATTTGATAGTACATTATTTTTCACAAAATCTATTCTTTAAATAAGTCGTATGTATAGAATATCGTAATTTATTTGATTTTTATAGTAACACATAAATAGTATATTTTGAAACCTAACCATAAGGGTATTCTTGGAGTTGTTTTTCTTCGGTATTGACCGATTTTTCATGACACCATTTATGAGAGGTTAAAATTGGTGCTTGTTAAGTCACCAATTTTGGATAGTTTAAAAATCACCAAATGCCATGTGGTGTAATTTTAATCGATTCTCTCAACCAACCAAATTGTTGGGTTTTGATCGTTTCTCATATTCTTTTTTAATTTTATCTTTTATAAAATAATTATTTTCAAACAACATATTTTGTGTAAAAATCTGTTTATAAAATAAAAATACTACTAATAAGACGAAAATTCACTAATAATATACAAATAGTTACTCATAAGTAAAAAATTCATTTAAAGATTAGTTAAAAGTATAAAATCAACTTATAATTGTAAAATTTACTTAGAACACTATATTTAACTTTATTTAACCTTTTAAGTTAAATATTAATTTATATATAGACAGAATTACCTATAAGTAAAATATCATTTATGGGTAAGAAAAATTCATACAAGAAACTATAAATTGAAAATTTCACTAAAGGACATTGTAAAATATCACTCAAAGAATGGTTAGGAAATTAACGGATTTGCTAACGTGTTTAGCGGCATTGCGTACGTGATAATTTATTTTCCACGCCAGTAGCAATTTAAAAATTGAGTGATGGATGATATGAAGAATTATAAAGTTCAGTGATTAACAAGGTAATTTTTAAAGTCCAGTGACTCGAAGAAAATTTTACACAAATTTTAGTGATGATTTAGTCCACATATATGTAATTTTATTTTTTTAAAATACTTTCTCAATCGGTGGATAATTAACTCTCAACTATAGATTTGACTCTTTTAAAAATTACTATTAAAATTACTCAAAATCGACATGCTCATAAATGCTTAAAATCGATATATTGGAAAGGATTAATGTGTTTGTATAAGAGATCGTGTACAAACATATTTACTGCACTTGTATGGTTGAATTCTTTTATTGTTTTTAAGATCCGATAAAAGATTGTCAGTTTTCTATACAAAACTCTATCAAGCTTTCATGTACACGTAGTGTTTCTCTATTGAAAAACACTTGTAATTGGGGTACTTTTAAAATTGGTTTGGTCAAATCTCTTAATTTTCACTTTAAATTTTCAACAATTACATATTTTCAAAATTGTCTTTTGAATGATAAAAGATAAAGATGCCCTTAAGTAAACAATACAATTACAAATATTGTTTTATCTAAAAGACAATACCACCTTTTTAGTCAACAAGTAAAAACCAAACACTTCCACTTAAAATTTCAAAAACAGCTAACTTTTCTTATATATTTATTCCAACACATATAAAACCTCTCTCATTTTTCATCTGCTTCAATCTCAAAATCTTAGAAATTGATCAAACACTGAACAAGAATTTTTTTGTTTTTACGTCTATCATTTTTAATCGGTAAGTACACTATGCTTAATTTCGTTTTCGCTAAATTAGTATAGTTTTTAATCGATAAATCTTATTTCAACATAGATTAACATGTAGATAATTTTTTTTTAACAAATCTATAAATTATTTAAGCATAACATCTGTATATTATGGTTGTCGTAACAACCGACTGTTGATGTTAACAGCCAGCTGTTAGGTTGTAATAGCCATACCAGCTGGCTATTTTTTAATCATAACAGTCAGTGGTTGAGTTGATTTTCTGAAATTTTTTTATATAATTAAAAATTATGTTTTGTCATGCAGATATGATTGTTGTTCCAGTTTGTTACTTTGATGATTTCGAATTAGATGAAAAAGATCAATGGGTATGAAAATGGTCAAGTGATATACATGGCGGTATTTGTATTTCCATAATATCGGGCACATCATATGCGAATATGTACCATGATTTAGCAAACAAGCTCAAAGTCGATCTCTCTCAATACGATATAGAACTGAAATTTAAATTCAACGAGCATCCATCCATTTTGATTCTACCTATGAATGTTGCTTTTGATGATAAAGTGAATTACCTATTTGAATTGAACAACATATGCACGACTCCTCTTTGCATGACTTTAGTGAGGAAGAATGTTACCTAAGGTGAACCCGAAAATTCGGATGGAGTGGATCACAATGTTAATATTTTTGGGACTCAGTGGAGATAGATCGGGAGGATGATGTGGTTATTCCCGAGACAATTGATCTCCTTATGCTCGGAAGGATGATGTGGTTATTCTCGAGACTATTGATCTCCTTTGCAACAAAAACCTAATGCTCTCTTTATTACACGATCGATTATTGGAAAGAAGCATACGCTGAGACTATATTCTCTCTACCGAATGAAGTCGAGTAGGAAGTTCCCGATCACATTCTTCCACTTAATAGTTTGTTGCCACCTAAAGTTGAACTTCTTGGTCTAGACGTCTATGTACATCTAGAATACCATCTCCCAAAAAGTTTCCTCAACCGTATAGGTGCAGAGCAATAGGATATATTCACCAATTTTGTACAAGTTAGATTCCCCTCAATGACAATCCAACAAATAAATAAACAATTAAATTTTTTATACTTCCAATTTGTTTACAATATTTACAATTATTTCACAAATAAATAAACAATTGAATTTTCGATATCAACAATGTGTTTACAATATTTACAATTATTTCACAAAAATTAAACAATTTGTCTACAATATTTACAATTATCTCATAAATATTCACGGATCACAATTGAATTCATACAAATCGCACGCTAACTTATTCTTTCAATTTTGTATCCAAGATTGGTTAATTCCATCAACATTATGTGCTACTCGAAAATTCGATATATTTTATTGTAAATATGCCACAATCGCCCCTGTAAATAAATAATAACGTGTTAGTTCGATCAGTACTTTGTAGCGAAAAACTATGACTTCAAATGTCTTGCCCTCATCGCATCTCGCATAATGGCTAATATGTCCTGCACAATCGCCTTGCTCGTTTAGCCATCAAAGGAACGATCATAGCTACCAGCTCCAAGTGAAGCTCGAATTGACCTTGTGTTAGACATGAATGATCGAAGTCGTATACATATATAATGAAATCATCAAAGATGATCTCCATGACAAAACAGTAATAATTCGCGATCAATTGAATGTATATATGCGTACAACCCTCCTATGATTTTCTCCCGACACTTGGACACATAGGACCCACTTGAGCATATATTTGGGCATCGTATACTCATTACTCATAAGTTTGAGTGACTGATACTCAATGGTAATGGCACGTAGGAATTCGGTTCTCAATATGATTCAGCCAGGAATGTCGAATGATCCCGAATATTGTAGAGCTTGATTGTACGATAAGTCCATAGCCATGTCGATGTACTACATCAGGAAATGCCAATAAAAAAAATAGAGGGAGTTATTTCATTTAATAAACAAAAAATGACGTATACATAATAAATAATAATTGCGATATTACACTTACATCGTCAGCGAGCTAGGCACCCGAAGTTGTGACATCTTGAAACCACTTATAGGCATTGGTGATCGTCATTTCACTTATCCTATGGCTAGCTTTGAAAAAAGAAACAGAAAAATTGTGAAAAGAAGTATAAATGAGTTAGTGTAGCGATTTTCACTACAATCATAAAATACTTACCCGGGCATTATTTTTCGTCACTTTGTCTTGAATGCCTTCCACTTGGCATGGTCCACCTCCCGGAATAGATTGTGGTACGCTCCGTAGACAAACATCCTCCTGTTCGACTCAGTCGTGAAGGGAGAAACGATGTACTATGACAGCAATCTCAGCCTCTTGTCGACCACCTCCTCTGGTACATCAATAACACGCTTCTTACCCTTCGTCACAAAGATAATGGAATAAGCATAATTTCAAAATATTAAACGAACCGAATCATAGACAAAAATAAAATAATAAAATATAGAAAATTAAGAATTAAAAAGAATTTTAAATTAAAAAAATAAATTAACAAAGAAAATAAATATTACATAATTAAAACTAGAAAATTAAATTTTATCATGAAAAGAAAAGAATTAAAAATAATTTTAAATTGAAAAGAAAATGAAAAAATGGCCGTTGGGCCGACTGATTAAAACAGTCGGGAAAAAATGATTTTCAATAAAAAAAAAAACAATTAAGAAACTTTAAAACTATTTTCGAAAACATTACAATAAAAAAAATTAAGCAAAAAGAAACTATGAAAATCAAATAAATAATATAAATATTATTTAATTAAAATTGAAAAATTAAATTAACAAAGAATATAATTAAAATAAAAAAAAATTATCATAGAAAGAAAAGAATTAAGAATAACTTTAAATTGAAAAGAAATGAAAAAAAAAAAAAAGCTGACTCTTAATGGGCGAATTTTAATAACAGTTGGTCTTCCCAAAGGTCGATTGTTACAGTCGCCTAGGCCAACTGTTCTCATCAAAATGACGAGAAATCATCATTTCCGGCGAGTTAAGGTGCAAAAACATAAAAAAATTAAAATAAAAAAAAATATCTAAATCTCTACTACACCCAATGATCTACCTAAATAATGAAGAATAAACATTATATATAACAATAATGAAAAATCCATCTCTTAATTTTAACAAAAAAAAAAAAAAACTAACCTTGTT